>MRSU01010729.1:0-76477 GCA_008369845.1 Trichomonas gallinae
AGCAGGCCGCCGCCGAACAGGCCGCTGCCCCAGCCGCTGCTGCAGCTCCAGCCGAGAACAAGGAGCAGGCAAAGCACTAAGCTCTTAACAAATGTTTTTGCTCAATAAACACTTGATTGCTGTTTAATTTGTTATATTTTTTTTAATCATAACATAATAGGTTTTATTTTTATAACAAACATACATTGAAATATAACATAAATAGCATTATTGAAGCTAAACAATGGTGAAATATATGTCTAAACTGGTTTGTATTTCAATAAGGGTCAACGAAAGGAAACCAGTTTATATATTTTGTATTTCTTGGTGCTGAAGAAACATCATGTTCTCATGTATCCTGTGTTTTTCGATGAAGTGTTTGAATGCCTGAAATAGTTGTGCTTTAAGATATCTTCCGTAGTAAATCTGTCCTGTGGATCCCATCTCAAGCATCCGCTGATAAGCTGCAGTAAGTATGGATCAGATATGTTCGTTTGCCCTTTTAGCGAAACCTCTTTGATGTCTAATGATTCTAAAGGCTCAAAATCTTCATCGAAATAATATTTCGCTCTTTTCGCTGTCTCCAAAATCGATTTTGGAGGCATTCCAAGCATAGATATCATCATGGACATCAGCTCTTCCTCATCATATGCCTCAAACAGCGGCTTCCCTGTATACATCTCGCAAAGCAGACAGCCGTAACTCCATATATCTATCTTGCAGTCGTATTCGTTTTCTAAAACAACTTCAGGAGCCCTGTAGTACCTGCTCTGTATGTAAGTATATAGTGTGTTTCCTTGTGTGCATGAGCAGCCAAAGTCAATGAGTTTTACTGACGTGCGCCTGAGATTCGTGAACAAAATGTTTTCAGGTTTAATGTCTGAGTGAATTACTGAGTTTTTGTGCATGAAATCTAAGGCTTCTGCTGTTTGTCGGGCAACCATTTGGAATGTTGTTGCTTGCAGCCTTTTGAATGGCTGGGCACAAATCGTCGAATAAATGTTGATTGAAGCTAATTCCATGACAAGGCAAAAATATCCACGGAACATGAATGAGTCTTTGTACCTTATAATGTGGAACTTGTCTGGTCCCCCATTTTGCTGAAGCTTAACGAGATAATTTTTCTCTAGCAGCACCTGATCGTGTGATTTTCTTGTATCACGCAGTGCCTTGATCGCTACATCTTCATTGAGCCTATGGTCGTGGCATTTAATGACAAATCCTGATGATCCTTCGCCTAAAATTGAAATCATTTGATATCTGTATGCTATGTGCTCATCTTTCTCGAAACGCAGTAGATTTGGCATCGATGTGTCTGACTTCTTCAGTATGATAGGCGCTTTTCTGATATAATAAATTATTGGATAATTTGAAATTTCATATTCTTCTCTACTTGTAATATAGTGTTTATAACTTGTTAAAACTTCATTATTAGAACATGGACCTTCGAATGATTTACTTAATGTGACGTTTTCTAACTCCAACGGAGTTTTAATTTTTCTAACTCTTGCAGATTCAGGTACTTGTTCATGAACTTTCTGTGAAAACAATAGATTCTTGTCTGGCCTTCGTTTGGCATTGGGAACTGTTATCAAAACGCTGTGTTTCGAAGTAGTGTGAATAACTTTCATTCGAATCACATTAAATGCCTAATTTTGCATTTATTGCTATATATAAGTGTTTATCTATATATTTCACATGTCAAAAACGAATTTTACAAAATTTTATTTTTAAACGTAAATCGACCCTCTTTATTTTTGCTAGACCCTTTATTTCATTTTTTTAAAAAATTGCAAATAACTCATTACCAGAAATCATTAAGTTAAAATATGATATACAACCAACACAAACATCACCAAATCAATGATAAAACCTTACAATTACGATTTTATTTCTTGATTTTTGTCGAAATTTCTGTAATAAAGCCGAATAAGGTAATACTGATCAGGGAAATTGTCATAAAGTCCTATACTACTGCATTATGTAAATGCTTTTTTACTACTTTTCGGTGAATTAATTATTTTTTGGAATTTTATTTATTCGAAAGTTAATGGATAAAATAGATTTCTATGTAGTGTGAAAGAATGTAGTGGTTGAAAGATAGAATTACAAAAGTTTAATTAAATCTCTTATAAACAGAAGCAGTTCTAGATGGGATGTAAAGCGGAATCTTGTGCGGGCGGCCTTGCCACGGTCCTCTGTATGACATATGAGAGACTCTTTTGTCGATTCTGCTTTGTCCACCGAAGAAGTCATCATCCGAAGATAAAATACATCTGTAATCGCCTGGCATTCCAACACCGACCTCAAAGTCTGAGTATGAGAACGTAGAATGGAAATTAAAAATGAATAACAAATTTCCTCTTTCGAACGCGATGATTTTGCTGTTGTTGTCTTTGAGTATAATTTTAATTTCGTCTGACTCTAAGAATTTTTCTCTAGTTTCAAGATTCAATATCGCATTATCGAATCTCAAGAGATATTTGTAGCGTAAGTCGTCAGCTGTCGCGAGATTGAACTGTCTATTGCAATGCTGGTATGAATACTGGTTTCCTTCGCGTGGAAAGTCAATCCACTCTGGATGTCCGAATTCGTTGCCCATAAAGTTCAAGTAGCTTTGTCCTCCAAGGGCCATCGTCAAGAACCTGATCATTTTGTGTAAAGCGATGCCTCTTGAAATGCAAACTGTTTCCGCGTTGAAAACCGACATATTTGTGTACATCTCAGCGTCCATTAAGCGGAATGCGATTGTTTTGTCGCCAACCAGGGCTTGATCGTGACATTCGCAGTAAGCAATTGTCTTTTCTTTGTATGGTCTGTTAAGGAGCTCTTTAGTGAGGTTCTCCATGTCCCATTCCTCATCCCATTGGTCCTTGAGCATCTTAATCCAGAGATCTGGGACGCCCATACCTAATCTGTAATCGAAACCGATGCCGCCGTCTTTAATTGACCTAGCGACGCCAATCATGCCTGATACATCTTCAGCGATGGTGATTGCGTTCCTATCTAGTGAATGAATAAGATCGTTTGCCAACATTAAATAATTAACGGCGTCCTGATCGACTTCTTCGCCAAAATAGTCGTCGACTGATGTGTATAAGAACTTCTGTCCGTGATGGATGTATAAAATTGACGTCACGCCGTCGAATCTGAAACCATCAAAATTGTATTCTTCCATGTAGAACCTAAGGTTCGACAAGAGGAAGCGCTTCACCTCATAAGCGCCGTAGTCGAAGCACCTGGAGTCCCAGAACGGGTGAGTTCCACGCTCTCCTGGGTGGAAATACTGATGCTCAGTCCCATCGAAGTAGTTGATGCCTTCAGAGACATTCTGAGATGCGTGCGAGTGAACTAAGTCGAGGATGACTCTGATGCCCATCCAGTGAGCCGCGTCAATCAAAGATTTCAAGTCTTCTGGAGTTCCAAATCTCGAACTTACAGCGAAAAAGTTTGTAACTTGGTAACCAAATGATCCATAATACGGATGTTCCATGATTCCCATGAGTTGGATTGTGTTATATCCGCATTTTTTAACATGCGGTAGAACATTTTGCTCGAACTCTTTATAAGTATGTACTCGCTCCTCCGGGCCCGCCATTCCGATGTGAGCTTCGTAGATGAGAAGAGCTCCGTCCACTGGTCCCGGTTTCGGATTTTTGAAGACAAATTTGTGCGGTGGATTCCAGAAGACTCCGTTGAATTCAACATCGTTTTCATTCTGTCTTGTATATGTTATCCATGCTGGTATTCTCCAGACAAGTTCACCATTTTTCAATTTCAGAATTATTTTTATTTTAGAATCGTGCTGAATGACAGGCCTTCCGTTCACATCCGGAAGGAAGAGCTTGAAATGGCCGAATTCGTCCACCTTCTGGCATTTGCAGTAAGGATCATACATGTTCCAGCCGTTATAATCGCCAACAAGATAGATATCATCGGCTCCCGGCGCCCATTCCATATAGGAGATACCGTTTTCGACTCTATGGACTCCGTATTCTTTATATGCTTGTGTAAATTTATCTAATGAGCCATCGATGTAGTTAATGAAGTTCTTAGCTTCGATGTAATTGTTAAAACGTTGCTGTATTTTATCTTTATACGGTTCGAGCCATGGATTATCGGCTAGAATCTGCATATGTGAAGTATTAAATGCTAAATTCAAATCCGACCAAATACAATTCAATTGAGATTTATGCATTTCTCTTAATGTAGATCCGGAATCACAAGGAAAATCGTGATGTCAGTTTTTTTCAATTAAAATTGTTTTCGCAATTCAATGGTGTTTCTCAAAATTATTACGGATTCAGTGTCATTTAAATTAATTTTACCATATTTCAATTCTCTATCTCTTGAGTAGTTTATTTTCAATTTAAAAATCAATTTCTCTTATTGAAGGTAATTCTCGTGTTTTCATGTATGTTGCAATTTAAAAAAAAGTAAAAATGAGTTTTCAGAGGTCTATTTAAAATTTAACCAAATCAAAATTCACGCACACATTGGCTATATCTATGCTTTGCATGTTATTTTTTAAATTTTCGTTTTAGAAAACTCATTGATCGTGATTCTAGAAAATTTTTCATCTATTATGCTTATATGTAAATATTTTTTGATCTGGGCATGATCTTTTGACCAAAATCCTTTGAATTCAAACATTTTCATTGGAGCTCTCCATCTCTTCTTTTTGTTGACAAAGATACATGTCTATGATCAGTATGAAAAACGAAGCCACCGGATTAGGTTTTCCAAGATTGTTCGTATATGTATGATATATAGGATTTCAAAATGACAATATACGCTTCCTGAAGGTCTGCAAAATATAATGCATCACTTTATAAACATCTTTACTGTGACGAAAAATTGTGAGTGAAAAAAACCTTTATCTTCACAAACACATCATGAAGGCACATTATATTGATGCCCTTTCACATGATCATGATCATTTGTCACACATACATTACAATCAACAGATCTATTTCCCAATGATGTGCTTTGCCGCTTTTGGTGTATAACAATTTACTGAATCGAACGCTTTAAACATAATAACAATCACTTATACTTGTTAAATACCAATACTTGCGAATTTCTGTCAAATCTCGAATAATTTAATGATATTCAAGAACAATTTCAATAAAATAGTTAGTTTAAAGATCTTTTGAATGATGATATCATATAGTGACCAATTCGAGAGGCATTATACGATGATTATGTTAGTAAATAATGATTGTGTTACTGAGAAATGAAATTTCTTTCTTGGAAATTTTGTCATGTAAAAGAAAATTAATTGTAAATTTTGTCATGTAAATGATATTAATTGAAAATTTTGTTATGTAAAATAGTTTATTGTCAGATTTCACAATGATTAATGTCATATTTGGAATCTTTGAGTAAAGGAGACCCAGATAACATTATCAAAGAAATTAACAAAGAAAAAACGAAAATATTAGAACTAACAGAGAAAGTAAAACATTTAAACGATGATCATCCCGTTGATCCTGTTTTTGTAATGGAAAATAAAAATACAATTCCAAACTTAAACATGAGTGTAACATTAGAAAACAAGATAGAATTTCCTCAGAATACTGTTGGATATAAATACTCGGCTTCAAACTTAAGATTATTTTTTGGTTATACAAATTGCGTGTTTGTTGTAAAGTTACCACTTGTATTTCAACCACAGATCATAGAATATCAAGATCCACTATCAAAACTAATCGATTTTGCTATACTTGAAACTACTCAAATTTTAATTTGTCAATTTGAAGGAGGACAAATAGTACCATATCTGCTAAAAGACAACAGATGGGGTAAACTTATACTATCTACAAAAAATGAAATACAAATTCGCTCATCAAAATCATATTTAATGATTATCGAAAAACCAAGCTCAGTATATATTTCAGATGCATCATTTAACCAATTTTTCAATAATAAGATAGGCCTAGAAATGATTAAATTCGGAGAACTTGTTGAAACAAAACATTTAGCCATATTTGCAACAATTGGTAATGATATTTTGATCTTTTCTATAGAATCAAAAATGGTATTAAATAGAATCCAGCTTGCATGCAATCAAATTTCATATTCACTTTTTGATCATCTTTTCATTTATGCTGATGATAATAATGTTGCATTATTCTCATCAGAAACCAAGTCTATATTATATAAAATACCTGTGCTGTGCACTAGAATATTTCTTACAAGGAAATATTATCTCATCCTGGGAAAAAAGAATGAAACATCGCCAAAATGTCTCTATTTCATAGACTTAGTTACAGGTAAAACAATTTCAGTCTTCCGTTTGCAAAATGAAGATATTGTTGATTTTACTGCACAATTAGATGAAGTACTTAGTATATGTATCAAAACTGCCTCCAACTCGTTCTATTTATTCAAAGTAAGATCATCATAAATTGAATATAGAAATCAAAAATTAATTTATGTTGATTATCAGCAATGGCATTGTTAGATTGTATTGTATGAATGAAACTATATTGATATTTTACATAGTTTCATGATTTCTCAACCCCGTGAAAATTTCTCAGATTTCAAGGCCGACTTTTTCAAAAATTTGCTAATCATCTGTTATATGTGTTAAATATCCGTTTTTTAGTGTGAAAATAGTTTTTCATGACAATAGAAAAAAAAAACAATTTATTCGTTTTTTTATTTTTAGAATGACTGAACATGAATCAAAATCCAAAAACAAGAAGGAAACCAAGGTCATACAGATAGGAAACGACGTGTTGCAGAAGATGGAAGAAGAAATACGCAGAACTGGAGAATCTCCAATTTCATCAGCACCTGATCCTAAAGGTAAAGGCCAACAACCGAAGTTTACTATGGAATCTCTGCAGATAGTTAGTGACCAGAAAGGGCCCCACCTATCAACAGAGCAGCCAAAAGTACAAAAAAAATGTTGTCGAAAAGTAAAAGTTGAAGAAGAAGAGGTCAAGAAAGAACCTGTGTCCTCTTACTCAATACAGAACGGAAATGGAATCTTATTGCCTAAAATGGAGCAATCAGATCTTGGAAAAATAACACTTGTTTTAGATTTAGATGAAACCCTAGTTCACTCTTCATTTATCGCGGTGCCTAATGCGGATTATTCATTTCAGATCGGTGTAGATGAAAATTGTATTTCCATTTACGTTTGCGTTAGGCCTGGCGCTGAAGACTTCCTGAAATCTCTCGGAGAAATTTACGAATTAGTTCTTTTTACAGCTTCTACAAAATTCTATGCGGATTTAGTTGTAGATCAAATTGATCCGGACAGAAATATCAAATACAGACTTTACCGTGAGAGCTGCTCAGATTTAGGTGGTTCTCACGTCAAAGATCTTTCAAGGATTGGAAGAGATCTCAAGAAAACTATAATTATTGACAATTCGCCAATGGCATACATATTACAGCCATATAATGCTATTCCTATTACAAGTTGGTATGATGATAAAGCTGATAAGGAACTTATGCAGATTCAAAATGTCCTTACCAAGTCCTATAGAATATCCAGCGTGTACGAGATCATTGCTGATATGTAGATTATGCATATCCTGTTTTATATGTTTTTGTTTATTTATATGTAAATATTTTTTATCCATTGTATTGTTTCTTAATTCCATATCTTTGTTAATTAACTCGATACCTGACTCCTCAACCACATAACAGCAACTAATAAATCGCACAAAATCTTTACATTATGTCATGTAAATAGGAAATTTGTCGTGTAAAATATATAATGATTTGGAAAATGAAATATGCCGTGTAAATATTAAATCTGTCGTGTAAATTGATTTTTTGACATGTAATACTCGGTGACAAAAAATTTGAAAATTTTTAGCAAAAAAAAATGCTTACCCTGCTTTTAAACTACCGTATAAGCACGGACGTGAATTATGGTGGCGACACAATTATTATCAATCGCTGGGGATTTCAGGAGGGAGGTAAGTATTCTGTTCAGATCTCAAATGCTTCAGTTACGATCAATTCCCTTTTATTCATGCTCTGTGATAAAACAGAATTTACAAATCTTACAAGAAGTGGACTACTTATGTGCACAGATGCTGTAACTACATGCAAAATTTCTTCTCTACAGCCTGTTTATAATTTAGCATCTTTCTGGAACGCAACTGTTCCGAAGACTGCTCACTACTACTCAATTATTATAAACTGCAACGCAAGGGCTTCAGTCTACACGTTAGACGCAAACTTCTCGAATCCAAAATCAAAATTATCTACCGATCAAATTCCATGCTTATATATTAAACCAATTATGACTTTCTTATTCGGTATCGGTTTAGTTTATTGGATCATCAACTGGATTATCCATTTCAAGGGAACAAGTGTTCTTCATATTTTCTACACAGTTGCTATCGTGTTCTCATTCCTTTATATAGGCGTTGAGATGATATACTACTACCATTTCCACGTATCTGATGTCGAATCTGGCGCAACCGAATCATACATCGTTTTCAAGTTCCTCTGGCAGTTCTTATTAGTCTCTGGCCTTGCCTTTGTCTCACAAGGATATGGATTCATGAACCAAGCATACACAACAAAGAATATTTTGTATATCGTTCTTTTATCCGCTATTACAATTGCTGCACTCTCAGCTTACAACTATATCGTTACATTTAACTATATTCTTATCATTTTCATTATCCTCGTCTTCGTTGTCGCGTTTTATTTCCTTTTGAGATTAATTTTGGTCGGTGTTCACGATGCACTTATGACTCTCAGAGCACACATCTACGTCATCTGCAAGGAAGGCATCGATCCAACAACAACTCCATTAATGAAGAAGTTAATGACTTATCAAGTTATTATTTACGCTATATTAGGATATTTCGGTATTATCATCACTCAGAAGATAGTTTTCACCCTCTTCCTCCTTCCAGATGCTTATGCTGAGCTTATTAATGATGTTGCAAATCTTGTTATGGTTTATGGCGTTATTTACATGTTCAGACTCCACAAGCAGAATGTTACTGGATACCAGACACTCCAAGAAGTTGGAATGGAAGTCCAGGAATTCACAAGAGATCAAGTTATGGATATGGACTTATACGAAATTATGCAGAACGCCACAACACCATGGGATGGATCAACACCATTGCCACCACAGCCAAGAATTGTAGATGTTCCATCTGTTTCACAAGACTTCGTTGAAGAAATTCAGGCACCTCCAACTATAGAAACAAATGATGCAGAAGAGCAGCATCCACCACAACCAAAGCCAAAGAAGGATGAACCTGAAATCGAAAACCAACTTTTACCATAAAATTGATTTGTAAAAAAAATTCAAAAATTAATTGTTGCAGGTTCCATGTGTGCAATATACATGAATTTCTTCTCTATAAACTAATGATTTTGTAATCTTATATTTATTTTATATTTTCATAAAAGAATATATTGATTTTAACAAGAAATTCTGTTTAGATAGGCGCAATATTGTTTATACTTAAGTGTTTTGATCTTATTACTTTTCCTGAGAAAAAAAGAAGAAATAATAAACTGCCATTATATTAATTTGCCATTTTGACAAATAAAGATGTTAATTGCCAAAATCAGTGAATTCAAATTAACTGAATATTTAGCTGCAAAATGATATATTAAAGCTATATTTAATAAAAATGGCCTGTGTTGTTGTTGAATATAAAGTGTCAAAAAATCAAAAATGGTTTTTGGAACAAGAATACCTTATTATGATGAGCGTCTTACGAGACAACTTGAAAGGACAGACGTCAATGATAAATTTTTTAAATCCTTGTTCGAGCCACCGACTTTTTTAACGATTCATCGAATAATTCAAGCGATTAGTTTTCTTGTTTTCCTTGGGCCACTAAAATTGGTATTTTCTTTCGTTATGTTTCTAATGTGGTCCTTTGTAATACGTGTTATTCCTCTTTTCGAAAGTTTCTTCAAAACACAAAAAGATTTTAAGACTTTTTCTCAAAAAATACTCCGAAACCTTGCTCGCTCGTTCTTGTTTACCATTGGAATTATAAATATCGATATACAAGGTTCCGTTGATCATGATGCAAGATTTATTGTTTCAAATCATGTTTCGTTACTTGATTACTTCATATATTTTTCCATTTGCCCTGTAACTATCATCAAAAAGGCTGATATTCCAGGCTGGGAATCCCTTTTAACTGGGACAGTCATCGATATGTTTTATATTTCTCCAAAAGATAAATATATTACACCAGCAGAGCAACTAGAAAACTTAGCATCCGATCCAAACTTCCCTCCAATTCTTCATTTCCCTGAAGGACGTCCAACAAATGGACATTGTGTTTTATCTTTCAAAACTCATGCATTTGCAAGCAATTACTATGCCCAGACTGCATCTATATCATATTATATGGGCTTTACTTTTAGAGGTTTCAATACAGTTTATTCAACAGATGAACCAAATTATTTATTATATTTCAGAATACTCGCAATTCCCTACTTAACGTGCAAAGTTCATTTCCTTCAACACCATGAATCGAAAGTCGAAACAGAAAGAAGAATTCCGAAAAATCAAAAAGCGGAAGAAGCTCAATTGCAAGTTGCCAATGACCTTGGTATATTGGCTATAACAAGATCTGATACACCAAGCTCACCAACTAGCAGAAGAAAATAATTTGAAAACATTTTTACTGGAACAGGAAACTAGGACTGTATAAGCCGCTTAGATTCTCCTTGTTTATATATTTTGAACCCATTATTTGTTATATATTTAAAGTATCATTGTATTCAAAAATTTATCATAATAATTATAGATCTTGAAATTGATCTTTATGATATCTGACTCGAATAGAAAAATTTGGTAATTATCGGAGTGTATTTTTTCATGGGTGTGGGTTCAAGTCGATCAACACTAAAAGTTAATATGATGGGACACGCAGGATCAACATCAATACTCTATAAGTTTGTGTATCCCAATGAAGATATTCAACATACTCCAACTATTGGATATAATGTTGAAAGATTCAACTATAAGCACATGAAATTTGAGTTTTGGGATATGGCAGGAGGGATAAAAATGAGAGAAATATGGCATCAAAGCTTTAATAACTCAGATTGTTTAATTTGGGTTGTAAATTCATCTTCTAGAACCGAAATTGAGGATTCTGTTGAAGAATTATACAATTTGGTTCTTAACTATGATATATCAGCTGGTATTCCATTATTGGTTGTTGCAAACAAATGCGATCTCCCTCAAACAGTCCCAAAAGATGAAATCATTGAAATATTATGCTTAAAAACACTCAAAAGCCGTGAATGGGACATCATTTACACTTCTATCTACGACCAATATTCTTTATACAAAATTCTCGATTGGATCATTGACCATTCGAAGTAGATTCTTCTATACTATGAAATACACAAAGCATTTGAGCTCAAAACAGACAAAAAAAAATTATTTCGAAGATTTATTTCGTTTTTTATCGAAAAATTTTAGTGAAAATGGATGATAAATAGAATATAATTATGTTTTTTATATGAAAAATTAAAAGTCAGAAAATCGCTGATTTTGTCATGTAAAATATGATCGTAAAAATAGCTGACATGTAAATAAAAAAATTTTCAGAATTTTAAATGAAAAATAATCGTTAATAAATTATTTTGTCATGTAAAATTGTAAAATTGTTAGATAAACCGATAGTTTGACGTGTAAAAGAAATTTTGCAGTGTAAATTTTCAATAAAAATTCTCGGTGACAAAAAAAAACACCGGCAACCGTTCATTTTTCTAAAAGATGGATGTTCCTCTTCCTGTGTTCCCACAGTGCGGTCTTAAGCCTCTCCAATCTACTAAGTTCAATGCAGGTGAGAAGCTTTGCAAATATATTCAACAGAAAATGAGAGTTGACGTTCCAGCAGAATTTCATGACAACTGCAACGCCTTAGATTCACTTCGTGATCAGCTTTCCAACACCGGAGAGCTCCCACAAGGATCTTTCGAAAATGTTGCTGACTACTTCAACCTTTTGACTGTCTTAACACGCGGATTCGATATATCAGATTCCGGCGTCGGACTCAAATACTCATATAACAATGTAGAAATCTGCTCGATCCAGTACGAAATCACATGCATGAGCTACAATTTAGCCATCGGACTCTTGAATGGCTGCCACAGATACGAAGCCGACAGTAAGAATCCTAAAGTATACACACCAATGATCAAGGCTGCTAAGGCGTTAGCTGACAAGGCTGCCGAAGCTGTCCAGGATGATTTCAGCAAAGTTATTTCAATTCAAATGATCGACGATTTGCAAGGCATCATCACAGCATTCTACTACATGGCTCAGCTCGGTGTCTTCATTTCCATGAACAAGCCAACCTTTTTCGCTAAGGGTGCTAAGTTAGCATCAGATTATCTCAGAAAGATGTCGCCACCAAACGAAGATTACTACAGATACTACCAGTCTGCTGCTTACCTCTTCTTAGCTGAGGAAAATTACAACGCTAAAGAGTACGGTATCGCCGAAAGTGCATCACTTCATGCATTCAAGGGTATTCCAGACGAAAACTCCTTAAAGAAGAGCAAGGCAGCATTCAAGGATGTCTGGCTTAACCTTTACAAGAAATGCAAACCAGTTGCAGATAAATACATCAAAGAAAACAGGGATATTTTCTTCGAATCAGTTCCAAAGGAGCTCGAGCTCCCAACAATGAAGCCAACACCAGTACAGCCAGGCATTGATTGGGCAAAGGTTAATATCCCAGTTACATCATTCGATGGATCCGCTACAACATCTCTCAACGACAAGATCGAGTCTCGCCTTACCAACTTCAGAGAAGAATCCAGTCACGCTCTCGCTGATATTGCTAAAGTTCTTAGCGAACTTCCAGCAAACTCTCTCGAAGAGGCAAACAACGCTCACGATGCAACAATCGCTAAGAAGGATGAAGCATACCGCATCTCTTGCCAGCTTTCTCAGCTACTTGGTCAAAAATCTGCAATTATTTCACAGCGCAACCCACAGATCTTCAGCCAGTACACTCAGCTTACAAACATGTTCCAGAAGGCATCTGAAGCTGATGTCTATTTCGAGACTCAGCTTGCAACGGCATCATCAAGATGCGATATGGTCCTCCAGAAGGCCAATAAGCTCCGCGACCTCGAAAGCAGGATCAAGAGCATTATCGATCAGGCAGAACAGGCTGCTGTTCTCGCTAGAGATGCCAGCAATGGATCTGTTTCTAATACAGTCAACGCAATGCAGACATTCGGCACAACACTCGATGAGCTCGGCAACCAGCTTAACCCCATCTTCGGCGAAACACTCAACGCTGTAAAGGATGCAAGAGCTGCTGCTGCACAATCTACAAACGAGGCAGCTAATGAATTGGCATCAGCTACCAACGGATTCAAGCAAGGCCTCACATGCTATTCCAAACTTGTTATGAGCTTCAATAATATTTTGACTGCTGTCAACCAACTTTAAATATGATATCTTTTTATTTAACTTTACTGACTTATTTCACTCCAAAATCTAATATTCTCCAAACAATATAAAATTAAACATCAAAAGTAGAGTCTGAAACGAAATGTCTCATATTTGTACCAAAAAAATAGGCTACAATTTAGTATTATTTAGTTTTTTGATGTTATCAAAATGAAATCGATTTATTTATAAGATAAATTGATGAATAATTGATGTGACTAGATATATATCGTATCAAGATTCGAATACGAAGGAGAAAATAGCATGTTATATTAATCAAGTTCGAATCTCATAATATCCCCTAGATAAAATTTTCTACCCCTTGTTTAGATATCCCCTTTATTAATTTTTCTGCCCCTTATCTGTTACAAAAAAATTAAAAATAAACGGCTACTTTTTATATATTTTAATGAAATATGATTAATTGACAGAAACTATGTTGAAAATCATAAAATAATTGAAAAACAACGAAAAATTATTTTTGTCAGGTAAAGATGGTTTATTTGTCAAATTTGAAGATTTCCAAGATTTAATGGAGTCATCCCATGAAATGGATGACTTAGACAGGCTTCTTGTTGAAGATACACAGATAAAAGAGGCGCAGCAAGAGGCTGAAAAAGATAAAGTCGAAGAAAAAGTTGAACCTCCAAAACCTGCTGAGCCAATCATTGAAAAGAAGCCAGAAAAGACCGAGAAACCATCAAAACCACCTACAAAACAAAAGAAACAGCGAAAACCACAGATGAAAATCACACTTCCAGATATTCCGCTTGATAACTTGCCAAATTTATCGATTCCGACACCAAATATATCGCCAATACCATCTGTGGCAGCTGTAACACAAACACAGCAACAAATTGTAATACAAAGCAACACGATTTTGAATAATTTCGAAGAAAAAATATTAAATTACTTAGACACTTCATTAAAGTCCCTAACAACAGAATTTACGACGAATCTCAATTTATTTTTTCAAAAATCTGACGATTTTGATACTATTATTTCGACATTTCGAAAAGGCTTAATGGCTGACGTTCAGCGCGAATTACAAATCAAAGTATCATCGATGTCTCAACCACTCATACCGTTTAATGTGAATATTGATCTTCCACATCAACAAACTTCTTATCCATCTTTTCAAGACGTAATTACTCTTTTCAAAGCGCAAAATACTTCGACACAGTCAATGTTAGCTTCGACTTACAGTGATTTTAAGAAAGCTGTTCATGATAGAAATAAATCAATTAAATCTGCAATGAGAGCTCGCGACGAAATCAAGCACTTGAAGTCAGATGCATACAAAAAAGTTAGCAAATGCGAATATCAATTATTTATGTTAAAAAATAGATTAAATACGATTAAAGAAAGATCTGAGGCAATAGTACATAAAGTTACTGAATCAGAGAACCTGGATTTTTCAATACAACCAGAGATTTCCACTGAAGATTATATTTACGAATTAAATTCTTTTCTTCCTGAGCTCAACAGACTCATCGCTGAGCCATCAAACATGTTCAATAAGATCGGAACAATACTTGACGAAGAAATCCAAGATATTCACAAACGAAGATTCTCGATTCAAAACACAACACAAGATATTTACAATGCTTACAACTCGTAATTTATTGTTGTACTACGAAAAAAATTATGACATTTATTTGATTTTATTTTAATTATAAAATCAAATAATAAACCAAAGGAGACATTTCATGATTGGTATTTACTATCATGATATGTAGCATAATTATCAGTACATAATGGGCGGTAAGATTGAATTTAATTTTTAATTTTACCCAAACCAAGAATTGTTCCCTGTTATATTTAGTAATGATGATTAAATGATTATATGCGTGTTCACGGATACTTTTTTTTCTTTCTAAGGAAATTTTTGTTAGGGCACATTATGGATCAAATTGAACTAGAGTTTTACTATTCAATTAATAATGGGAGAATATTACATTTTCATCGGAAAAAAGCTTAATCACGGCGGTGGTCATCATAATAGTCGTGGCGGCGTCTGCGGTCATCATCATAGTCATGGCGGCGTCTGCGGTCATCATCGTAGTCGTGGCGGCGTCTGCGGTCATCATAATAGTCGTGGCGGCGTCTGCGGTCATCATCGTAATCGTGGCGGCGTCTGCGGTCATCATCATAGTCATGGCGTCTGCGGTCATCACGGCGATCGCCGTAACGGTCATGACGGCGGTCATCGCGGCGGCGGTCTCTGCGATCTCTGTCATCGCGGCGTGGTTTGTCACGACCTGGGGAGAATTCTACCTTAATTTTGCGGCCTTCGAAATCCTTGTCGTTCATTTCTGCGATCGCCTTTTCAGCTTCTTCTTTTGTTTCATACTCAACGAAGCCGTAGCCCCTTGATTTTTGGGTTCCTTGCCTCATGACAATCCTGCAAGAAACAACGTTACCAAATTGAGAGAATTTGTCCTTGAGCGAAGCTTCTGTAGTTTCGAATGCGAGATTACCAATGTAAAGAGATGCTTTTGTAGATTTTTCTTCAGTCTCTTTTGGCTGCTCTGTCTTTGGTTGTTCCTCCTCCGAGTGATGCTCAGCGTCTTGCACGTTGTCGTCGCTTGCGGACATAGAAACTGTTTTTTGACAACTTTACGAACGATAGCATAAACGCTATACAATATTCTCCCTCTTCGCTTCTACTTGCTCCTCGTTATGTGTTTTCCGCTAAAAATGTAGTTTATTTCGTCTGATCTTGATATTGATGACTAATTAAACGTCAATTTATTTTAAAATCGACCTAAATTCGATGCAACACTCTCTCGTTGCCTATGGATTCATATTTGATGAGCATTGCTTAAAAGATAATTTTGGAAATTCGATTTTCGACATCAAAAATCGTCATTTATCTAATCATCCATTTGTTTTTTCATATTTTTTTCTAAAAATACAGAAATAATGACTTTAGAATCGTAATTCGACAATTTCATAGCAGCCATTTTAAATTATTATACCAACACTATCTAATGATTAACGTAAATCTTTCTAATATTTATTTTTTATTTCAAATAATATCATATCTTCATTTTCATCCAGAAACAATAAGATATTACAAAGGTTTTGGCCCAATAAAGGTGGAAGGAAAATAAGAAAATGTGTAAAATGAGAGATTTAGTGTAAAAGAGATAAAATTTTTATGGGAGCTCTTCAATACAGTAGTTTGTAACGCTTTCATGGAGTAATTCCTTAAACCTAGCGTATTTGATAAGATCAGTATTCTCGCTTGGAATTATGACTTTTTCACCGTTCAAAACGAGACGGATGTAAACATCTGACTTTGAATCTTCCCAAAGTTCCATTGCAAGGTGAGAACGGAATGGAGGAAGCTTATTGTCTGTAATACCGAATGAATTCAAAGCTGCTCCAATTGTAGTGTCGTGAGCACTGTACATCCAGAACTTCTTGGTAGATTTCTTCTCAAGGAAGGCATCAAATCCACGAAGAACTGCTCTCCAAATTGATGCACCATTATAACCTGGTGTGTAATCAAAGAATCCGTATGCGAAGTATGAGACATCTGTGGTGGCTTGTTGAATCATCTCATCAGTCAGCCAATCTGGGATATCGTGATCATTGCAGACGTAAGAATAGATGAAATCACCAACAAACATCCAGTTAAGCGTGTCTTTTGTTAAATTAAGCTTATCAAATAAAACACCGTAAACTTTCAGGCCCGCTTCCTTTCTCTTATTGAATTCTTCAGATTTCGTGAAATTAGCGAATGCTTCTGACAAATGTTTGCATTGTTTGGAGCTTGGGTAGAGTGGTTCGTGGTCAGCCGATCCTGTAATGATTTCAAGCTCTTCACCTGGGGCAGCTGGTGGATAAAATTCGGAAACGAATGATTGTAAGGATTTGATGCAACGCTCGACTTTAGAAGATCTCAAACCAATCACATCTTTATCGAATTTCTTTGGTAAGAAGCCTAATTCATCAACGAGATATTTTCTATAGAATTTGCCCAATTCAGCATGCTGGCGCATACCCTGTAATGTAAGCTCACCACCATGGCAGCTTGGCTCGAAAAGTAATGAATCATCATTCAAAGAGTTCAAATATCTGCGGGTTTTACCACCAGTTTTGAGTGAAGTTTGGCGTGGGGAGTAGGAGTATGGGGATTGGCACTGCCAAAAGCCAGCCTTATCGTGAGGAAGCCACTCCTCAATTGTTGTTCTCATTCCGTGACGTGTCATAATACCCATAGATATGAGTTTATGGTCCTTGAGAGGCTCTGCGTGCTTCAAAGGTGACTCGCACACAATGTTAATCTTGCTGAAGACCTGTTGAGCAAAAACGATGAACATGTTTTTTAATATTTTTTTGTGAATCCCACGGATGAAAAGGCTTTTGAAAAATAAATTAAAAATATGTGTTGTATACATCTTGAATATCTTTGGGTTGGATTTATCACATCAGAATCCATCGAATCAGCATCGTTTTGTCACTTTTAAAATTAAATTTTCAATTTGACAGGTAAATAATCGTCGTCTCCTTTTCAATCTAAGATTTTTCGGGATATGGAGTAAAAATCAGTATATATTCTAATTTCATGTTAATGTTGATTTGTCAAATATTAGTAAAAATTGACATGTAAATAACCGATATTTAATTTTTATATTTGAGAATTTTTAGTATGTGATCTAGCTCGTAAAATAGGTTCTCTTTTTCCTTTCATATCGATGTCAAAACATAATTACATTTTGTCATGTAAATACCAGATATTTGAATATTTTACGGGCGTGAAAGCAGATGCAAAATGTTGCAAATGTGTAATTATATAATGTATAATTATTTTTATTTCTGAATATGTCGATTTTGAATAGAAAATAATCGTATGTTGGATAATAACAATTTGACTGATAAATAATCGTCTTTTCCTTATCAAATTAAGATTTTTATGCATTTGGATTAGAAGTTTGTATCTATTCTAAATCTCAGTTAATTCCAAATTGTCAAATATTAGTGAAAAATTGCCATGTAAATAATTTCGATCTCTTTTCCGGTTCACATTAATGTCAAAAATAATTATATTTTGTCATGTAAATTATTTCTTCTTTTTGTGTTTCATATTTTTACTAATTTATTTTATATATTCTGTGTAAATTGCAAAAATTATAGTTATAAATATTTAAGGGTTATTACACTTGAAAAGACCCTGGATTTTGATGAAATCGTCACTTTTTATAATATGAGTGAAAATGATCCAAACCCAGCAGAATTGGAGCCAATTCCAATAGAAACTGAAGGTGATGACATGGATACGAAAAATAATCAAACACAACAGTCAATGAAACCTAGTATTGCAAATCATAAATCAGACGATGTTTGGAATTCATTATTTGGCCTCGTTGTTTCCATAATTGGAGGATCATATATAGGATTAAGCTCTCGCTCTATGCGTGAATCATGGATTTACTGCATAATTTTAATATTTTTATCAATTGTTTGTTTCTTAACAACCATTACTGCTAGAAAATATAGTGTTAGAAAGGCTGTTTCACCTTTCATCATCTATTTTGTAATTGGTGGATTAACGTCTCCAATTGCTTCATATCTCGGCATCCAACTTGTTTAATTTGTATATTTAAATACTGTACTAATATTATCTCGAAATTTACTTAACTTTTTCGAATAATTTTTTTTTGATATAAAATATAAGACAAATATAAGTTGTTTTCATCTATAAATCCATCCAATTATGCTTTAGAATCAATTGCTTTATATATAAAAATTGAATAAAAAAATAATTTAAATATTGAGTTTGTTTACAAAATGGATGCAATTAATAAAGAATAATATTGTATTTTTATCACTCCCATTCAATTTGCTAAGTGAAAAAAAGTGGTAATAATATGAATAAAGTTATTGCTTGTTTGTCTTGCTATAAATCCTATCTATATTGAGTTCCTGAACAGTTCTACCATTGAGTACTTCATCAGTCATCTTCTGGAGAATTTGAATATCGTTTTTACGGTTAAGTACCTTTGGTGGCTTGACTTCGAGTGGTCCAGATCTCTCGTTTGCCATCTGAGTGAGCATCTTCTTCTTGTGTTCGAACTTCTTGATCAAAACTTCACGCTTGATCGCGAAATGTTCCTTAAGCTTCTTATCAGCTGCAATGTAATCAGCCTGGAGCTGCTTTTCGCTTGAAAGTGACTCCTTCTCCTCAAGAATCTTGATCTTACGCTGAACTCTTTCGAATTCGGCATCTCTGTGCTGTCTGAGGAGTTTGCGAGCCTGAGAACGGAGCTCCAAGAGGTCTGCTGAAGGGCGAGAGTATTTTTGAACGATCTCTTGGCTCTGCCATTTCTTATCGAGTTCTATGGCAGCTTCCTTGTATTCTTCATTGAGTTTGTTTAGTAAGCGGTCTAAGTGCATGTCGAATGATGTTGATGAAGAAGGTGAGCTTGTTTTTGCTGCTGTCGTTGAATTGCAGAATTCGCTTGATGCTGAAGAAGCAGATGGAGATCCATCAAATCCAGACTTTGGAGTATAGTTGGCGTGGAGGTTTGCTGGTGTCTCCAGGACTGGAAGGTCTTTATGCTTGCCAGCGGATTTGCATTTCGTACGTTGTGTGTTCTTCTGCGGAGTTGAATTACCCTTTGTCTTTGATGGTGATGCTGCGCTCTTCTTTGATGGTGATGCTGGGAGATCTTCGAGAAGGTTTTGAAGGTATTCTTGCTCTTCAGACCAATTATTTTTATCGCATAATTTGATATATTTACGGAGAGCGGTTCTGACGACACCGACGTATTTCGATGGTGGTAATTCGCCTGTAAGTATTGTCTGATAAACTGGAGAATCTTCTGCTTCTGTAACGATTTGTGATAAGTTGCCAAGTAATTCCATTTCTTGTTCCTCTTCTGCAACAATTTCCTCCTCTTCCATTCCTTCGTTGATATCTTCTTCAGCTTCGTCAACTTCTTGAAGATTCGTTGATGTTTCATCTTCCTCTTTGATAATTGTTGGGACGTCTGGATTTTCAGCGATATGCGGCGTCTCTACTGGTCTATTACTTGACTCTTCTGGTATAATAAGATGCATCTGATCCATTGACGCGGAAGCCTCACCCAATTTCATGCCGAAGCTTCCACTACGCTTCCTGCGGCTTGGTGTTGGAATTAAACTACCGCTGTTATTCGGATTTGGTTCTTCTTCGATAATTGGTGCCGCTGCCAGCGGGGAAGTGTTGTCTACATCTGTATTCATGTAAAATTTCGTTAAAGATGTCGTTGTATATCCATTTCTGGTTAAAGCTTGACCGTTAAAAACTGCATGAGATTTCGCGCGAACTAATGTAATCAAATTTTGTGGAGGTACATAGCCCATGGCAGCCCATCTGCTTGCGTTCTTGGCCCGGAAATGCTTAACAATTTTAACTGTTGGATCATCATCTTCTTCTTCTTCGTCTTCTTCCTCGTTTTCTTGGATTGGTTCCGGCGGCTCAGGGCACTCCTCGATGACTGGGTGAAGATCAGCCAGTGAATCAGCTCCTTTAGGAATAATCTGGCCATGAAGGCGGACGAAAGATGGCTGGCGCACTCCAAGCTCTATCGGCTCGTTATCGGTATCGCTGGAGTGACCATCGAAAACTAATACAGGGTCAGCTTCCTGCTCAACTTGCTCTTTCGGTTTCGAGTCATCGGTCTTTGTAACGACTGTACCGTGGAATGAGCTTGATGATGATTGTCTATATCCGAGGCCTATGTTATTATCGGGCGTATGCGATTTCTTTCTGTTCATAATATATTTTTGTGTGATAGAATCATCATTTTGCTTCGTCTGTTGGAAATGAATGTCTAAAATCGTTGGCTCTGCTGGTGAGTTCGCAAGAAGGGCAGCCATAGGATTGAGATCATCCAAGGTAGATCCCTTTTTCTCGCTCATTTTTTTATTTATTTTTCAAGAACGGTTTTTAAAAATTTCTATTTTTCGTTTTTTCTTTGATTTTCAGGCTTCTTTGTTCATATAGATACAGAAAATGCAATAAAAATCGATTTTTATTTTTATATTTTTGGACAGAAATGAGATTTTTAACTGTGTTTTTGGAAATATTTCCCCATATAGCACCTAAATTTCGTGTTTTGAGCGTGTATAATTTTTTACATTTTCTTCAATTTTCGTTATTATGGCATTTCTATATGTTTACGTAATAGTTTATTGCCAATAAATTAATGATTGAAAATCAATTAATCAAAAATAGCATTTTATTGTGGAGAAAAGTGAATTTTTATATTTTTATACACTAAAAGTGACAAAATTTTTCGTTTATAAATTTTTTATATTCATCACCGAAATCTATTCAAACGATAACATACTTCATTTTAGCTTAATTTCTCCTTTTAAGTCCTATATATTATCGACATTAGTGATTGCTGCTATTTAATACCAGATTTCAATTTCATTTTCGAATATTTTGCGCTATAACTTAGTTAATTATCATATAATTTGGGCTTAATAGGCTTAGGTATAGCTTTTAAAATGAATCAACAACCATTAATCTAAGTATTTAATATGACTAACTTCTTGATTATGATATTGATATAGCTTCTTGTATATTTATAATGTTTAATAGCGACTCTTGCGTTGACATCTATATCATGAACTCTGAAAAAAAGTTTCACAACATAATGATAACTTTTGATTGAAGCTCAAATCAAAGCAGTTTCGTTCCAATTTTCTTTTCCGGTGACGTCTATCATGAGAACTATGAGAAATCTTAAGTTAAGACCATCATTATCTAGAAAAAAAGTAAAACTATTCTATCATAGACTATTTACCTTAATTCTAGGATTAATAAAGATATTTCATAAAAAATGCATATAAATATGAATATCTAAAAGAGTATCTGCTTTTAAACACCAACATATCCAAATTTACATAGCATGATAGGTATTTTTGCAACTTTTTAAAGAGATTAAAGTAATATCCAAATTTATTAGCTATTTCTCTCATGAATTTCTAATATGTATCAAAAACGTGTGATTTTATGCCAATGTAATGAAAGTTTCATATCATTTCAATCAAGTTTCTTTTCATTCATTTTTTGATATAAATTTAACAACGAAATTAAACAAAGATGCATGATGATTATAAGGAATCATCTGAAAGCCAAACCAAAAAGAATCTTGATATTGATTCAGATTCACAATCAAAAATGGAATTCTTTCAATTATGTTGCAATGATCTTCGTCAAGCAATAATCGACAAAAATACAGACAAAATCAAAGAAATATTAACTAGTTTTGAACAAATACCTGAAGAAGATTTTTCATTTTTATCTAAATTCATTTTAAGCGAGGAATACTTCGGAAATGTTGTCGAACTACTCGAAGCTATATCAAATTTTAATGATATTGTCGATGAACACTGCTTCTTCATTTTATCTCAATTAATTTATGAAGGAACAGCATTAACAGACATAGATTTGATCAATCTGATATCAGCACAGTTGATAAACACGCTTGATTCAATTCTAAAAACAAAAATTTATCCATCTTCAAATCCACACATGATAGGAATAGTTAAGAACTTTTTATGCGACAGGACAACATTCAAAATCACTTCATTGACATTTACACTCGATTTTGTTTGCAATTACATTAAATATTTATCAGATTTTCCTCAAGAAATCCAAACTGATACTTTCGTTAATATTCTATGCTGCTTATGCGAATATTCGAAGAGATCAATCATTTCAGACGATTCTTACAAAATAATTCAAACTATTGCTGAAAATACTGAATTAATTGATTCCAACGAATGTTCTCAAGAATTATTCTTCATAACATGCCAAAATTTAGTTGATGCACAAGTATTTGACTCAGGATTAGCAAATAAATACGGAATTATCAGAATTTCAAACGAATATCTTTATTCAAGCACTATTCGGGTCCAATCTGCTGCAGCAAGCTTCCTTCAAAGAATAGCAGCATGTGGTATGCTTCCTGAAACTTATATTCCAGATTTTGATAAATTAATTGAACATATGTCAACAATCGATGAATCTTCATTATTTTCGAAGTTTGCTTTATTCCTTCAGCAAATTTCACTATCCCACATAGATAAATTCATATCTCACATTCCAAATCTCATCCAATTATTTAATCAAATATTTATGGAAGGAAAGAATGATATTGGACTAGTTTTTGCTGCTGTTATTAATTCACCAAATATAGACATGGAAATCTTCTTCACACCAGAAATTGTCAACATTTTTGTTGATCTTTTGGATTCAAATTTAAATTCTCCGTTTTTACAAAGTTATTTGACTGCGCTGATGAGTTTAAGAGCTTGGGCAGTGCAGAGCAATAGAGACGCTGACTGGTTCCAGTTTCTAGGTGAAAAAGCAGAAGATATTGATGATTTAACTTATTCCAACGAATTAAGCCCAGAAAACATAGAAATTCTTAGTTTACTAATTGAAAATACCGAAGAAACATAGCAAAACCTAATTTAATAAGACTATTTTTTAATATTTGATTACGAACCAAAATCAATTGAAATTATGCTTTTTAATACTTTTTCAAACTAATGAAAAGATTTTCAATGAATGAAGATCAAAATTATTTTATATGAAATTTTATTTTCTTTGCTTACTGAACATTTCCCAGAATTTTATATTTTTCAACTCATAAACATTGTTATTTTCAAATAAAATAAACATGATTTTTTCGTATATTCTCGCACAAATCTTTCAACGACAAACTTCACCATTCTATCAGCAAACAATTTTCATCTATTTATATTATCTAGAACACAACAAATAGAACTATATCTCCTATATAGTCATTGATTAAATCATATACAAAATAAGAATAATTTATTTTTAAAATGATATATAATAAAAAAGCATTATTTTTGCATAAATCGATAATATAACTAATGGATATGTTAAAACTATAAAAATTTCAATATGATAATGAAATCTAATAAAAATCATTAATTTTGTAAAATATCAGGAGTAAAAACTCTGAGTGTTATAAAAAAACTAAAAATTAAAACATTTAAAATTAAGAAATATTATTTGTAAAAAAACGTGACAATGAGTTACACAGCTCCAACAAGTTTTCCTCCGAATTATTCGCAGCCGGAGAAGGAGATCCCGCAGATCGTGGACTACACTCCTCCAGATGAAATCTACGCAGAAATCATCAAACACCAGAACAGAATTAAAAATCTCGAGAAAACAATTGAACAGAGCCAAGAAAAAGCAAGAAAACTCAGTGTTGAGTGCATGAATATTATGGGTGCAGCAGAAGTTATTACTTTTGACTTGTTTTTACTCGACTTCATATTTGATGCTCGACAATTCGATGCTCATCAATATGATTCTCGCCAATTTGACTCCCGCCAGTTCGATTCTCGTCAGTTTGATGCTCGACAGTTTTCAATTCCAACTCCACTTCTTACATTCGCGAAGGAATGCGATTATGTTGCGCAAAGAACGAAAGTAGAGGAGCTAGCTAGCCATATCAATTATGTTTACCAGTCAATGGACACAGCAATCAGTCATATCTTCAGATCAGATTTCGATAGACCAAGCGCATCTTCTATTTCCATCCTCCAGAAGAGTATTACACCAAGAGAATTCCAAGCTGGCGAAGAAATTATTGAACCATCTTTGTACGCTGACCTTCCGAAGGATTCACCGCAACAAGAGGAGTCAACTATTGCTGTTCCACCAGAATTCGAGCAAAGATTGAAAACAATCCTTGAAGCAGAAGAATTGTCGGAAGAAATTTGTAAAATACGCGGAATAATCGGTGCAATTTCTCACAAATTAGCGGATATCGACAGTATTCGCGCACAAATCAAGGCTTTAAAGCCAAAAATTGCGGATCCAAATTCATTTTCAATTCAAGATTGTCCTCCAGAATCGATTTTGAACTCACCATTCTACAAAGCTGTCGAACAGAGATACCATTTCCTCAATTTAATCTCCAAATCTCTAAGAGATCAAACATCAATGATCAAAAGAGTAGATGAGGAGCTCGCTAAAGCACAAGAAAGGTTTAAATCGATCAAAGCAGCGGGTTCCAAAGTATTCGAGAAGTATTCTGCCGTCAAGAAAAATTTAATTCGCGAATGCGGCGAACTACAGAATCAAATCTTGGATTTACAGGAGAAATATCATCCTTATACAGAAGCAATCTTCCCGAAGGACCCAGCAGCAAGATTCGACTCAATGCAACAAGATAATATCGCAGAATGGGATGAAATCGATAAACTCTTAAAAGACAAGATCGCGCAGACAGAAAAAGATAGCAATGACTACATCGAACTCTCCTCTGCCTACGAAATGTTCGAGCAACTAAGAGATATGAGAACAGAAATTTTCGAGGCGTGCAAAGTCTCTTCTGAGTCATCTCGCAAGTGGTTCTACTCACAGCAAGCGAACTTCAGCGCCATAGCAGACGTTACAAAGTCAGGAATGCAAATAGACGAATTTCAAAATCAAACGAGAGACTTAAAGAAGCTCGAGAACCTTTATATCAGGTTTATTGAGACATTCCGCACATCAAATATCGAAAAATTCTGCCAAAACGTCTCAAACTGCGCCAGACAACTTCAAGATGAAATTGCTGCTTCACAGTTAAGAGAAGAGATCGAAGAACAGACATCAGACGAACCAATAGACTATGAGAAGAAGTACAACGACCTCTGCGCGGAAGAAGCAGCAATTGACGAAGAATTAATGCAAATCGAGGAGCAAATTCGTCACACAGAAGAAGAAAGGTTCATCCTCGCCAAGCAGAAGGATGTGTACAAGGATTTCTTCATCGCCAAACTCAATTTTATGGAAGAGAGAGAATACGAAAAGGCAAAGAAGATTCTTACTTGCCAACATTGCAGGAACAACCAGAGAAACTTGTACTTCCCGGACTGCCACCACGCGATATGCTCGGAATGCTTCCAGAAGACTGGAGGAGAGAACTGCCCAATCTGCGGACACCCAGTCAAAGAGAAATACCCGCTTTTCTTCCAGAAATAACTTATATATACATATATATTTTTGTCATTCTATTATAAAGATGTTTATTAATTATACATATTTCAAAAAAATACCTTCTTTCATGAAATATTTTTTATAATTTTTCTAGAAATATATCTATTCTTTGAGATTTATGAATTTTCTATATAAGTTCATATATAACAAAATGCACATGTCAAACACATATATTTATTCATAAAAATATAAAATTTACATCCAAATCTCAGTTAATAATTCATTTTTCCTCATTTCTCAGCAATTATATCCTATATTTGTAAATAATTATTCGTGTTTTCATAATGCAATCGAATAAACACAATAATTAATTGATATTTTACAAAATTGTAAAATTTCTAAGTAGATCATTCAAGCCCTCAACCAGTGTAATAAATCTAAATTATTATTTTGATGATTTTGAATTTTGATAATAAAATAAACAAAAATAAGGTATATATATGGTAAAAAGTGAATCTATTTTATTACATATTATGTTTTTGCTATTAGTTAATGTTTTGGATGAATTACGAAGTTATTTCTAATTTTATGAAGAATTTTACTAAAACAACAAATACAAATAACAGATTTAGTCCCTCAGAGTGATTTCCTTCGCTCTCTCAAGCAAACCATTGAGGACGCCGAAAATTTCTGATTTGTCATCATCGCCGAAGTCTAAATTCAGATCCAGCGGCTTTTCGAATGCGTCTCCATCTATTCCAAGTATCGGCTGATTCTTAGGAGCTGTCTGTGTAGTTACTGGTCTGGTTGTTTGCGGTATTGTATCGGTCATTACTGAGATATTCTTCCTGGAATCTATTGCATTCTTCGCGATTTCAATTTTTTCTTTCAGGTCTGCAATTTGCTGTTCCTGTTGGTTTATGTGCTCATATATCTTGTCTACTTCGTCTTGAGACTCTGTTCTAGCTTTCTGGAACTTTGAACACTCTTCGCTCAAAACATTTTCTAATTCTCGCTGTTTTGCTAGTAATTGGTCTCTTTCTTCTGTTAATGCTTGTTTCTGCGATCTTCCTTGCTCTTCTCGTTCATTGTGTTCGATTTTGCCTTGTTTTTGAAGTAAAACAAATTGTTCTTTTAATTTTTCGTATTCTTCTCTTTCTTTAGTGCTTTTCTCTATTTCTACACTGATGGCTTCCCACTGGCTCTTTAAAACCTTCTGTTTCTTTAATGTTTGATTAAGAATTTCCAATTTTGCATAAAAGTTTGTTCTTTCATCGATTTCGCACTGCTTCTTCTGTCTACTCTTTTGCAGTCCGATTATTTTTGCCAAAAGTCCAGATAAATATGTTAATTGATTTAATTTTTCGTAAGGAATCTTAGAAACTAATTCTTGATCCTTTTCTTTGATATATTGCTCTATAAGCTCTTTAGTCTGCAGATGCTTTTTCAGTGATTCAGCTGCTATGTTGAATTCTTGTTCGGAATTTTGTATTTTTTGAGAGATTTTATCGCAGTTACTATTTATCATTTGTATTGAAGACTCAAGAGCTGATATTTCGTCTTGTGCATCTTGAATCTGCTTTGTTCGCAATTTTATTTCTTTTTGGATGTTATTTGTATCGCATTTGAGCTGTTCTATTTCGATGTCCGTAGTCTGTGTCAATTTCTTATAATTTTCTTCTTCTTGTGCAAGATTCTGAGTCAAAAGGAAGCCTTGGAATCTCCACTTGTCGATCATTATTTTAAACGTGCACTTTTCATAAAATATTATCATTGGTTTGAGCATCGCATTGGATATATTTCACTTTTTACATTAAAACTATCCCAAAAATTTTAGATTTTTACGCAAAATATATCAAATCTCCATTTAATCATAATTTTATATCAAAATGCAATTATATAGATTAATAATTTCACTTTTTGCATTAAGATATTCCTAAATTTTAAATATTTTCTGCAGAATAAAGAATTCTTTATTAAATCTCAATTATATTGCAAAATCTGAACAAACATTCTAATAATTTCACTTTTTGCTAATATACTTTGTGTTAAAATTATTTAGAAATTGCAAAACATGAAAGGGATAATTTTTGTGAAAACTCAATGAAAAATTCTATGCATATAATTCAATTTTTGTCAATTTTATTTACACGACATTTTTCTCTCCATTTTTAATTTTTTAGATGTAATAAAGGAGTATTCATGAAATGACTTAATGAATTATGACTGTTGCATTGCGATGGATATATAAATAGTCACAAAGTTGTTCTAATATTATAATATTTGATTGGTTAAATTTGACAAATTGACGAATATGTCACTTTTAGTCAAAATTCAATCTTTGGTTTAATTCGCCAAAAGAGAAACCATATGAAAACAATGATTAATTTCCATAAAAATGAGCCAATTTTAAAATAATGTAGTTTATTTCAGCATCTTTTCATGCATGAATAGGTATTTCATACAGGCTTGTTAACGAGAGCAAAGGTAATCCTAATGTTTTGCATATTGGAAATACGTATGAATTCCAGTATCCATGCGAATCTCGATCTGATTGCACCGATTATGAGGTTATATTACCAAAAGGCCTTTATACTTTTGAAGCATATGGTGCCAGTGGAGGAATACCATCAATGGATCATTGCTCCGCATATATCGATCCAATCACGAATCGATGTAATCAAACAATTGTTGATTTTTTTCGTGGTAATGCAAAATGTGATCCTTCCAAGTATTCTTCCGGCCCAGGAGGCTATGTTTCCTCTGTATTATATCTAGATAAGTCAATAAAAGCCTTTATAATGATTGGAGGTCAAGGGACTTACAAAGCTCCAGGTTTTTCTGGGGATGGTTTTGATAGAAAAGTTTACATCCCAGGAGGCTATGGTGGTGGAGGTCCTGCAAGACCTTATTATTCCAATGAAGTCGCAATTGCATCAGGTGGAGGACGAACAGCTTTGATGCTTCTCGAAGATGACATCTTCCATTCCGTCCTTGTAGCAGGAGCAGGTGGTGGAAGTGATAACTATTCAGCCAATAATGATGGTAAGGCAGGAGCAGGAGGTGGTATTTCCGCCCAAAGCTTTTGGATTCAAGGAAAATACAATCCTGATTTTGAATCAAATTCGAGCCACTTTTTTACATATGGAAATGGCGAAGCAGTAGTTCAAGGCCGGTCAAAACATCCAAATGGCTCAATACTTCAAACTCACTCGACAGCCGAGTATGGAGGAGCTGGTGGTGGATGGTTTGGAGGCTTTGCTTCTTATTTTAATAATGGTGGCTCGGGAGGCGGGTCGAGTTTTGCCCTGACAAAAAATGCCGAAATTCCATCATCAATGACTGTTTATGATAATTTTTATGAGAATCCTATTACAGATAATTATGCATTCACAAAAACCAGCAAGTATTTGATGACTGATGTTGTTCACGCGCCAGGAATCTGGTTTGGCAACGGATTATTTCGAATAACTGTTAATTCTATTGCTAATATAGGATGTAATGATTTATCATGTCAACTCACATCATATAATCTGCTCTATTCCATTCTCAGAGCAAATCTTTACATCGAGATAAATTTGAGTTTATAAAAATGTAAATCTAATACTAAAAAACCACTAAATTTTCTCAGAATTGATGTTTAATCACTTAGTATTTATCCAATAAGTATATTATTTATCATCAAATCCAAAAATAAGCGTTTGAGTTCATAGATTAGTGTATTTTACTTAATAGTGATCATATTTGGTAAATTTAAATAATAAATAGTTTAAATCAATAAAACAAAAATTCAAAATATAATTACAAACAACAAAAACAAGTAAAATTTTAATGACCATCTTCCTCCTCATCATCTGTGTAATATTCATATTCATATTCGATCTCTTCTTCAGGATGTTTATTAGCAGTTTCTTCCTTTGGCGGAGTATGTTCAGGTTCTTTAGGTGCTTCAACATGTTTAGGCTCTTGATTCGTCTCAACATGTTCAGGCTCATTGTTGACTTCTTCAGGCTCAGTTACAGTGATATTTTTTTCTTGTGAGTCATCTGCAGGCTCATATTGCTCTTCTTCTTCCTCCTGATAAGGTTCTTCTGTAATAGGCGTCTCGTATTTGGCTGTAACACCATACAAAAAGATCTTCTTGACTTTCTTCTGCTTTTGTTTCCTCTTTGCCTGTTTGAGGAGGTTCTGTAGTTCAATGATTCTGTAGTCGAATTGTTTTTGACGTTTAATCAGTTCTACACGCTTAGCAGAATTATTATATTCGTAAGATGAGAGTTTTCTCTTAAGAGACTCAGCTTTGTTCGCCAATGTAGTGATTTGAGGCTGTTCATCAAGTAAATCGTCGTTTCTTTTAATATATTCGTCTTCAATGTCCAGAAGTTTGTCTAACTCCTCGCGAAGTGCATGAATCTTGTCTTGTTGTTCTATAATACGCGATGTTTCTTCTGATGACGTAATAGCATCAAGTTGAGAAATAACTTTTTCTAATTTGTAGTTAGATGTGTCCAACGATTGCGTTAATTCCTCTATTTGCTCCTGATACTCTTGTATCTGGTCCTCTAAGCGCAATTTATTGGCTTCGCAATAAATTCTTCGTAATTGAGCGATTTGTGAGCATGCTTCTTCGTATTCTATCTGACTTTTCTTTACCATTTGCGCGAAATCGATTCTTTTGTTCTCATTGTAACGAGGAGAATCAAACGAATATTCATCTCTTGGACTACGTGGAGATCTTGGCGATGAATTATGATGAGGTGTTGTTGATGGTGTAGCTGGTTCTTCTGCTTGCTTCAGTTTTTCGTATTGCTGCTTTAATGGCAACATTTCTTTCTGAATGTTCGAAATATCATACATTAATAGTCTTCTTTGCTGGTCCAGGTACTCTGGAGAAAGAAATTCTTGCGCTTCATACGATTTTGGTTCGTTCGACATCTGATTTTTGAGAAATGCGCGGCGAACCATTGGATCTAGAGGCTTTCTACGCGGCGCATGCTCTGAGGAGTCAAGGGAGGGTGGGAAAAGACGTGAATTAATGATGGGACGAATTCGTGGACGCGTAGACATTTTTTCTAGAAAAATATCAACGTTTTTTTTGCAAAAATTTACAAAAATTTATTTTTCGTTACAAACAGCACAAACATACTCATTACATGTAAAATCGAAATATTCTCAAAAAACCTTATGTTACCATATGAATATTTCAATTTCTCGATTTGATCCTTTCAAATATCTGTTTTTGAGCTTATTCATATTCACAATTTCCATATTTACATCATACCAAATAATATATTTCTTTTTCAGTTTCCAAATTTAATTTGATATTTAATTTTGATATATCTTCATCATTATATTGTAGACATAAGAGTTTGATATTTGGAATAGAATATAATTTATATGTAGCATCTAATGAATGCTTAAAATCATGTTTTTCTTGAATGTTTGCCTTTGATAATTAATATTTAGGAAAGAGTATATCGAGAATCAATGATATTACAAGTTGAATATAAGAGTATTGAAGGGATAGGATAGAAAAATAGATTTATTACAAACAAAGAAAGAAATATATAATCCAATTCAAATTATTCCGACAAATTTTTGTTTTGCTAATGCAATATAGACCAAACATTGCTCAAGTGTTGGCAGTGGACGTGCAAAGAACGTATAGAAAGGAGAATGAGCAATTGTGTCGCGATTGAGCACAAATAGCCTAACGATTACATCTGCTATAGGAAGACTCAAATCATTGGCAAAATCCATTCCATTGTTGAACATCTTCCTTTGGATGAATATACGGATCTTAGAGAAGATAAAATCAACAATGTATAAGTATACAAATAAGTCTGGAATAACTGTTGGTCCAATGTTTTTCAGCCTGACTTTGCGAGAAACATTGTTTAATATTGATTGAATGAAAAAAGGAATCATCATAACTTCAAAAATATAGGTTAATAGAGTTAAAACGCCTTCTTGGCTGTTAGATCTGTACTGATATACAGACAAAATCGCACTTAGTTGATCATTATTGAATGCATTGATTATATTATCTGAAATCACTACTGTTTTAGATACTAATCCTTGCAGTCCAATGGTCAATTTAGTGCTTGTTGACGATTCCATATTAATGACAGGATTTTTGAATGTTAATCCGTGAATAAAGTACAATTCTGTAAAAGATTTCGTTAATTTAGCATTAGGTTGGACTGTATCACTCTTTATCCATATTGTCTTGACGAAAAATCCAATAGTGAAAAGAATTGATACAATAATTACGTAATATAAGTTGAGAATTTCATTTATCGATATGTTAGTGCAACCTGCCTCCTTTTCAGGTGGTGTCCCGCTATATTGTAAGAAATCATTGCTATTTTCTGAAACATCAGTATCGAGAACAACAGTTTCATCATTGATATTCGCGATTGTTTTAGAAATGAAATCGAAGAATGATATCAAAAAGAAAGCACTCAGTAAAATGATGAATTGCGATAGCAATTCTTCGCAAACAAATAATGTGAGGGGCTTTCGATTGAATCCGTGACGCGCATCCACCCAAAATATCTGCCATAGTGAAAAGGGGAATGATGTAAATAACCAGTGTGATAAAATTAAGTAAAAAGCCAATTGATAATCGTTTTTAATCGGCTTTATTAACGGCTTGTTAAATACATATAGCAGGTAGTAATAGGCGGTTGTAGTTATACTTTGGATAAGACATACAATGGTCGTTTCCCTGGGATAATTAAAATGTTGGATGTCTTGGCCATTAAATACAGCCCATTTGTACTGCGAGTTTATGTGAAGCAGTTCAGATCCATATATACAGAAATTAAGACATGCAATAAGAATAAGAATGATCGAAACGAAAGCATTTCGTTCTCTCATTGTTTAAAATATTATTTTGTGAACAAAAGAAAAATTCGATTTTTGATAAAATACTCTATTTAATGAATAGAACAATCCCATGTAAAATAATGACAGAAAAAGTCGCCCTCAAATTTTTCTGATCCAAGTTTTGATGCTTAGCATACTAAATATAAATAAAATTTTAAAGTTTGATAAAAATAAATTCTGACCTTAAGAAATTTTTTAATGATATAAAATTAATAAGTTGAAAGTGTTAGCTACATAAATCGATAAAACTTTTCTGAGACGTAAATCAATTGAAGAGGAGTGGTCAGAAAAAATTAAGTTTAAACATTGCTGAATAGTAAAATAGTTGTATATTTTAAAGTAAAGAAAATGAAGCTTATAAAATTGCCAAAAAGTGACATGATTATTAACAATTTGTAAACGTTTTTGAATCAGCTCCACGAAATCAATATCTATGTAATAACAGATATTTGATCATTTTTCGTTCATTTTGAATTTCAATTTGCGAAGAAAAAAAGCTGAAAAATAGCATCCCACTTTTAATTAGATCCTAATTTTTGAAGATTGAAGAATGAAATGCTTGGAATTTAATTTTCATCAAATAAAAAATTCGAAAGCTTGATACAAGCACATTTCAACCGTTTGGTTATTCTCTTTCAAAATCTAATATTTCATAGTTTATTTTTCAGTTATTTTTTTTCAAATAAAAAACTTGAAACTCCGGTTTTTGCTTGCTCTCATTTGTTTTCCATCATGACAGCATTCTCAACTTAATCCTTTTTCTCATTTTCTCATTCAAACGCCATACATAAAGATTTTCTCCATCCAGTTCATAGAGTGAGTTTTTAAGTTGTTACAGAGTCTTATTCTTCGATATTACGCCTTAATTCGCGAGTCGATTTACGATGAATATTTTCTAACTGAAGAAAATTTTCAGTTTTGAATACTCGAAAATTTTTCGTTTCAACGTTAGAGTATTTTTGTTATATGCATGGTGATTAGTAAATGTATCATAAAGATAGAAATTCAAAATTGCGAAGATTTAACCTAAGGAATATTATTTTCAAATGTGTCTCTTAAAGGGCAAAATTTATAACCGCTTGTATTCAAAATAAATGGATTATCACTCTCAAAACTTGTGGTCGATCGGCAAAAATTGTGGGAAATTTTCGGTTGAGTTTGACGTTTGAATGCCCTATGGAAGATCAAGAAGCAATGATGAGGCCTGACTCGTATCTAACGTCTAGATCGGTCCTGTTGGACGGGTTGGAGATGGGAGCAGACCCCAGGGAGCTTTTGGCTAACCTCTTGCAAAAGGATGCCAGCGAAATTACTGATTCTGAAGATATTATTTGGAAGAAAATATATGACCTGACTTATAACAACGGAAGAATATATGGACAATCACAGGTCCCAGCTATAAAGGGCTTCGGCTCGGTTCTTTCGTTAATAGAGAAGTCTTGGAAAATTGTAGTTATCTTGGGAGCTGGTGGTAGTGTTGGCCCTGATTTTCGTTCACCCGGCGGCCTGTATGATTCAATTGCCAAAGCTGGAGTTTTTGACGATCCATGTCAAGTTTTCGATTTAGAGTATTTTTCGAAAGATCCAACGATTTTCTGGCGCTATGCACACACCATTTTCCCAGATCGTAATCCCAAGCATTCTGCAGCTCATTATTTCATCCGAGAATTAGAAAATCGCGGTAAGCTTTTGCGCCTTTACACACAGAATGTTGACGCCCTCGATGTTGGAATCCCTCCAAATCATCTCCGCACTGTTCACGGATCATGGAGAGAGTCTCACTGCATGAAATGCGGTGCTCTCCACCAAATTGAAGATTTAAGGGATTCCGTTGAGAAGGGTGAAGTACCTACTTGCCATTTCTGCGGTGGCCCGATTAAGCCAGGTATTGTCTTTTTCGGCCAACCAGTTAACTTGAATGATTATGAGTTGGAATTGGATGCCCGCGAAGCCGATCTCCTCATAGTCATTGGTACATCTTTGAGGGTCGCGCCTGTTTCTGAAATACCTAAATTGATGAAACACGTACCTTCGATTCTTATTAATAGAGCTACTGTTAAGTGCGACTTCTCTGCAGAGCTACTTGGCGAGTGCGACGATGTTGTGAGAACCATAGAGTACGAGCTCGGGTGGGAAGCTGATGAAGGTGTCAATCCGGATGAGATTCAAAAATTCGGCTCGAACAAATTTATCTTCCCATCTCAATCAGAGCTTGCCACCAGGATCGTATCAACGTCGCGTAACGATTTTCTCGTCACCTCAGCCCCTGTCGACGTAGACGACCTTAATTAGGCATAATAATTTGTTTGTAAATAAATCTGTCATGTTTCAAAAGCTTTCAATTTTTTGTGAGATGACGATTATCCTGAGCTGCTTTTATTTTTTTTTCGCATCTATTTTGTTCTTTCAATGATTTCGCTCTATTTTGTTTTTTTATTGAGAAAAACATTTCAAGAAAACATTTCATACACAGCATGCCCATTGTCTATGCATTCCATTTTTTACATTTTCGTTCTGATATCTTTATTTTTTTAGATAAAGAAATTATATTATTATGATCAAACGAACTTTTATATCGTCAGATATTATATTTATATCATACATCTATTGTTAAAATAGATGGAATGTTAGGATATGGTGATTCTCAAGATATTCGAAGGGATTTTGGATTTTTAACAAAATATTTAGTTTAATGGGGTATAGTGTATTTCAATGAGAATTATTATGGGAAATGAAAATTTTGCCACGTAAATTATGTATATTTCATTTTTGACATGTAAAGTTTCAATAATTTTTCCCAGGTTTTGATTTCTCTTCCTCTCTCGATTCTTAATGTCATTGAGTTAAAACTCATACGGCATATCAATAAATCGAGGTTAGACGAGGATCAGATCATAGTTGAAAAAGAATTGCAGAAGAATTCAAAGAAATTCGCTTTTGATGATGAAATTTCGAAAGAAAGTCTGCAATCATCAATATGTAAACAGTTTCCATTTATCGAAGACATACAAATACACCAAAATCGGTTAACAAATAACAACGATGAAGATCCAATAACATTGATTATAGATAATATTTCATCAAATACAAACATACTCGATTTACTATCAGACACTATGTATAGATATGCAGGAATTTTTGTTGAAATACAAAATTATAATATTATATTTTGCGTTATTTTTGCTAAAATCAATAAACGTACTCTCGACCAAGTATGCAACAATGTGCTCAACGAAATAGCAAACGATACAGAGGCCAATTTCGAAACCATTGTACAAGTTTGCAATGATATCAGATTTGAGCTTAGAATTAAATCGATTGGAATACAGCAAGACACTCAGAAGTTTTTAGAAGACTTCGTACAAGACTATAATCAAGATAAAAATGCTTTAACAAAGATAAAATCTTTTTCAAGACAATATAACGGAAATTTCGTAATGATTCAACATATAAACCTACAGAGCATCAAAGCAGCTTTTGAAACATTACTTCAAAACAGTTATTTTATAAATTTATTATTATCAAATGCGCGAGATGCAGGATTATCACTACAGCCTCTATCAAATATGTATATGATTACTTCAAACTATCAAACTCTAAACAGATCTATAGACACAAGCGATAAAATTAATATCTCCGGTGAAATTGTTGACAGTCCAACAAGGAAGCCTAAAAAGTCGCGAATTCCTATTTCTCCGCCAAAAGGAGGCTCACCAAGAGATAAAAAGCGAAAAATCCTCGTTAAACCTCCAGATGATTCTTCCTCTTCTTCATCTTCTTCTTCTAGAAAGAAACAGATACAATCAGCACAAGAGCAGATCGAAAATGAGTCACAAATCACACCGCCTGTGATCGCAGAATCACCAGCTTTCATTAAACCGAGTGTTTTTCAAGATACAGAGATGGCAAAGCTGATTCAGCAGCAAAAACAGCTTCAAAACGAAATATTGGTTAATAATAACTGCCCATTTGATGATGTTTCCGATGATGATTTAGTTGTCCCATCAGATTCTAAACAAGCTCTTGAGCAAAGGAAGCTTTGCGAAAGGATTGGAATACAGACTACATACGATATCCCTCCATTCCTAGTTGAAGGCGATAATGATGATTTAGACGATCTTGTTATTCCATCTGAAGCAATTGAGTTCCTAAAGCAAAAAGGATTAACAGTTAATGATGTGAGAAACAGTTCCAACGCTCCTTTGCCTGCAGAAGAGACGTCTGATGAATTTGCTTTTCCATTATCAGATTCTTCTTCACTAGAAACAGCTTCACCCCTCAAAATAGAGTCCCCTGTTATCAAAAGTGACAGTCCACATCCGTTTATTACAAAAGACCTTGACAGTTCATCGAGCGAAATCTCAGATGTCGATGTAGTTGAAAATGCTGAAAATTTCGCGGTCAGCAAGGATACACCCACCAGGAAGAAGAAGAGCGTCTTCGCATCTCAAGAAAATTTCAACTACAGCGATCAATCATTTCTTCCTTTCACTAATTCCGTGTCTATATCGAAAAACAAGCCGTTTTCTCCTCAGATAAAAGTTCCAAAGCTTAACTTGGAATACACAGTTGAGTCTTCAGACGACAGCGAGACGAATGAAATCGCAGATATTCAAGATGACCCGCTAAATCTTATAGTTAACGACGACAAGACAGACACAAACGCTAAGATGCTGCTGGACATTCGCCTGCACGACGCTAGAGGCACAGTAGACATGATCACGAAAAACTGGAGCGAAAGGATAGAATCGGAGAAGGAAGAAGGCAAGCTTAGATTACAGCAACTGGAGGCCCACTACCAGCTGCAGCTTCGCCACAAGAAAGTTAAGAGCGCGGACGGTGCGACTATATATAGGCCGACAGTGATGACTGCTCCTGGCGGGAAGAGAAACGATTTCGAGAAACAGTACAAGAAAGACAAAAAACTTTTGATAAACACAAACAAGCAGAGGGTGTCGGACCTCACCGAACAGATGAAGAGGGAGCTGGAGAGGCCGAACACTAAGATAAAAGAGATAGAAAACGAATATAGAAGACTTGGATTCGCGATTCCGTCTCCACCTGTTGACAAACACTCCACCAGGCCAAGAAGGAACACAAGCAGGATGGCGCCAAGAAAATAGTTGTATATTATTTCATATTTTTTTTGTTTGTTTTATAATTTAAAATTTAGATTTAACATTTTTAAGACGTAATTTAGTCGAAACACTTCTTTCATATATAAATATGATGATTTTAATGCCAATATATTATAAAACAATGATTTATTGTTAAATTTCAATTAATATTTTGAAAAACATTGTATATCTACGTTATACATAACAGCTAGCAAAGCAAGAAAAGTTAAATGGATCAAATATTATGAATTTATCATATGTTTTAATTTTTCTGGCAATGAATTTGAGTGGGAATTCTGCTGGACATTCTTTTGTGGAAAAATGAGAGAGATTGAGCATATATTCATTATTAATTCTATTTTCTATCTGAGGATTGCCATAATTTGGCTGTGAATCTCCAATGAAACAATTCTTAATGAGAAGATTTCCAGTTTTTTTATAGAAACTATATTTATTTCCTGTATTTTCAGTGAAGCTGCAATTGGTAATAACAGTGTTAGTTTCTGTTGTGTAAATCAAAGCAGAATCTTTAAAATCTGAACCAAGAGTGTTTAAAAAGTTACAAAAACTCATATCTAAAGTAGCTGATGATGAACCGCCGATATATGCAGAAGTAAAAGCAGCTCCTCCATTGTTACAACACTGAGAATTATTTGAGAAAGAAGAGTATGATAAAGCTTATTGTGACCAAATTTCTATAAAACCAAATAGACAGCGTCCAAAGACTTCAGAATATGATTGATTAATGTTAGAAACATTAACACTGCTGATTAAATAAATATTTTCCTGACCTTGCTTTGTGTTATTGCCTGAAAAAGAACTAGAAGAACCAAAAAGCATGGTTTTGGATTGTATGGATGCAATATAACAAAAAATACCATTTGATGATGTTTGTGATCTGTAACTACAAACTCTTTGCTGTGAAAAGTTACCTGGAGATTTGAAATATATAGATCCACCATGACCGTTACTTGAACATCCAGAAAACGTTGTATCTTCAGCTAGAACTTTTTTTTCTGGTGTAGATGAACTGAAATATATCGATGAGTTCGTTAATCTGTTAAATAAGCATTGAACTACATAATATTTTTTTGCTTCTTGCTCAACTAGTTGTTTTGATCCATCTTCAATAGTAACTTCAGGACTATCATTAGGGTAAAAGTCAGTCCATGCTGCAAATAAAAGACTCAGACGTTATTTTCGAGATTAAAAACGCGATTTTACTTTAAACTTTATGGAATCTTAAAAGTTTTATGAAAATCAAATTAATAACGCAATAAACATGCAAATTTTGCGATTTTCAGAAAATTTTTGACATATAAATAATTTTACATGACAAAATACGATTTTACACGGGCCGTTGCAAAGTTATCGTCAGAAGTGAGATGATTATCATACAAAATTTTAAAACACAAAAATGACTGCAATGAATCTTCACGTGCACTGCATTGAGTGCATGAAGCTGCCAAAAATGGACAGACACGGATCAATCGACCCATATGTTGTTTTCCAAATTGCCAGACAGTCTCAGCAAACAAAATGTATGATTCAAAACAAATATCCGAGGTTTGATCAGTATTTCTGCTTCCAAGTTCCATCTCCACATGAGAAGCTGATTGTTCTCCTCTACGATGCAGATCCAGGAAGGAGTGAGATCGTATCAAGAACTGAGATTCCAATGATGAGCCTTCAGTTCGGCATCGTTCTTGACATGTGGTTCGATCTCCGTCCATTCTCCCATGTAAAGAAGGGTGGAAAGATCCATCTTAGGCTTCATCTCTGCACACCACGCGATCAACCATGGGTTAACAATCCAGCTGGCGCCCCAAGACCTGCTATGCCAGCAGGCGCCTATGCACCACAAGGATACCCACCACAGCAAGGTTATCCACCACAAGGATATCCACCACAGCAAGGTTATCCACCGCAGCAAGGCTATCCACCGCAACAGGGCTACCCACCACAACCAGGATCCAACGGTGGCTACCCAACTCAACATGGATATCCAACACCACCAGGATCAAACGCCGGATATCCACCACAGCAAGGCTATCCAACACCACCAGGCTCCAACGGAGGCTATCCACCACAAGGCGGTTATCCTCCTCAACAACCAGGTTATGCTCCACAACCAGGAGGATATCCACCATCAGGAGGTTATCCACCACAAGGTGGCTACCCACCACAGTATTCTGGTCAGCCACCAGCACCATCTCCATATTCATCCTAAAAATAGTGTCGGTTTTATTTATCAACTATATATTTAATCCTTTTATTTTTTACTATACACAAAAATTCTATAATCAAAAACTAATTCTAAAAGAAATTGAATATCGAATCCAAAAATAACATCAAATTCCTTAGATACTTCTGCTTTTATATAATCTCATTGAATGAACCTTTATACTTAGAATAAAATTTGTTTTTTTTTTGATTATTTTTCTCAAAATTCAATTTTTTATGTGGAAATTTTTGTCAATTATAACATGATGCAGTCAAGTTCAGATTACATTTTTTATTGCAATTTTGAAAATCCTATATAAAATATATATATTTAAAATAAGAACAGAGTTTTTTAAACCATTCCTGTGATTTTCATTGATGGCTTGTACTGTGGGACTTTAATTCCGAGCTCAGCTGGGACAGAATCTTGCAATTTCTTGAGAGATTGATTGAATTGCTGTGTTGTCATCTCGAGATTCTGGTTTTCTTCGTAGATATCCATTTGTGCTTCAATCTTGTCTCTTATCTTTCTGTCCAAGGCCTGCTTCTGCTGCATTGTCCTGTAGTACACTCTCTCATTTCTTGCCTGCTCTGCGTTGAACTTATCCTCATCGAAATCTGGAATCCTTGATGGGAATGGCCTCTTTGTCTTGATAGCTGTCTTAGCCTGTCTCTCTTTCGCGAGCATCTTCCATTCTTTTTCGCGCTGTTTAGCGTCATTCTTCTTCTTTTCTTCTCTAGCCTGTCTATCGCGTTCTTCGTTGAGTGTTGCCTGAGAAATGGCTTTCTCCTGGAAATCGTTGACCTTTTTCTCCTGCTGGGCCAAAGCCTTTGCCTGCAGCTCTACGACAATTTCACGGCGCTTTGTCTTCTCGAGGCGAATTTCTTCCTCACGTTTCGCTCTGGCTTCGCGTGTCTGAGATAAAGATTCAGCTTGGCGTGCAATCTCCTTTTCTTCCTCTTTCTCGCGTAAATGGCGTGTGGCCTTCATCTGCTGGAGCATGTGGTTGCGTTTAACGAACTCATCGCGATATTCTTGTTTGATCTTATTCTCTTTTTCTTCCTTTTGGCGATCAAGCTCACGCTGTCTTGCTTCCTCTTCGCGCATCTTCTCGACTTCGAGGCGCTCTTCCTCCTGGAGGCGCTGTAACTGACGCTTGTGCGCGCGAATCTGCTGCTCGTAGTTTGCGCGAAGATTGGCTTTGTCATCCTTATGCTTTTCTTCTTCGCGCTTTATGGCCTCTTTTGCGAGCTTAACAACGTGGGATTCGTTCTCCTTTTCCATTGCTTTCAATTCGCGCTCGTATTCCTTCATTTGCGTTTTGTAGTCCATTTGTTTCTTGCGGACAGCGATTGTCGTGTCATAGATGTATCTTCTGCGGTGACTTTTCATTTTAGGCATTGGGACATCAATGACTGGCTCTGGAGGTTGTGGAACGTAATCAGTAGGTGGTTTAGTCGTGTTGAGTGTCGAATTCAGCGGAAAATCCACCGAAACGTATCTATCTTTTGTTGATTGTGTTGGAGGGTGAGGAAGAAACTCGTAGCCTTCTTCGGGGAAAAGATCCTCGTTTCCAATGATGTCGACGTTGGTAAATCCGGAAGAATAAGGGTTGAACTGCTTCGTCTTCCTCATTTTTTGTTAGCACGTTTTTTGTACGTTAATTGTTTTTGCCGCGAAACTTATTTTCTCATATATAGGGAGTTCATCACATATAATAAATATCTGTCGCTTTAAATTCTTCCATTTCCTTGGATTTGATATTAACGGATTTTTATAGAAACGAAATGTGTCACTTTTATTCAATTATGTCAAATAAACAAAATTACATGTCAAAAACTATAGTTATAAATCACACGATTATTTTCAATTCAAATTTCAATTGCAATTTAAAGTGAAAATGATCATAAGCTTCATATTTATAGATTTCGCTAATTTTTATGGCGCTTACGCGCCCGTAAAACCTACGAAATCTATATAATTGGAATAAATATCTGCTCTGCATTGAATTTAATGAAGCTCAGTAATTATGTCCAGGGGTGATCAGTTTTTCACTCAGCGACTACCGCACTATTAGTAAAAAACAACTATTTCGTGTATATCCGTTTTTATTTATAGTTTGTCGCTCGACTTAAGCTTTTGATAACATTTTAGACTTTTTACCAACTAGTCATTGCACTACTAAGTGATATTTGTTTATTTTGTTCCTGAATGATTTATAATCTTATGTATACAGATCGCGTTCATTTGATGCAGCATTGAGTAATGGTGTTTGCTTAATTTTACAATTGGGTTACATGTCATAATTTATCAGACTTCCTTTTCTTAATGAGATAATACAACTTTGGCTTTGAATTATTACTAAGCATACATAGGTGCGTTATATTTCAAAATATTCCAAATTAAATAATTTTTCTCAATCATTTCGATTTCATGTTTCACATTAATCCAATTATTTACTCATGGATGGAAAGCATATTCTATAGGTAAAGTTCGAAAATATTTGCCCTTTAAATATTCTAACTCATGATTAGCACTAGAATCAATTTTATCAATAAAATCAAGCTACTTATATCATGGATTTTCAACCCAAGAGCAAGGGAACATAATAGGAATACTTTCTAATTTCATATATTATTTTTTGACAGGAAACCATTGATATTTTGCCGTAAGGTCGAATACAATCATATGAACGGGATGATCTACCTTGGGAATCAACTTTCAATTTTTTACATCGACTTTTCAGTAAATTTCATATTTAGTTATTGAATGATTACTTTAATTTACCAAAAGTTTTAAGTGGCGAATATTCACATTCAATATATTGAAAGTCATTGGATTTCATTTTTCAATTTTCATAAGGACTCTCAAATCTTGGAGACTTTTTACTCAATCATTTTAACACTTCACACGATGTGAATAAATGTTAAACCGATATTTCCTTTTGAATATTATTTTCAGAATATTCATTCAATTTCTTTAAAATTTAAGTTATCAAAATGATAGTTATTCGCTGTGAGAAATGATTATTTTGAGCACAAAAATCAATACAAAAGTAATTTTCACTAATCTAAGAAAAAATTCAGTTTATAAAATGAGCACTCTTTCTAACCATATTCGCATTCCACCAGTTATTGGCAAATACAAAGTCCTCAGGCAACTCGGGAAGGGTGGATTCGCAGTAGTTGTCCTCGGACAAGATCAAAAAACAGGCGAATACGTTGCAATTAAAATTGTAAATCGTGACGAAATTCAAAAACATAATATCATGATTTACCTTGAGAATGAGCTAAGGCTGTGCTCACGATTTGAACACCCATCGATCGTTAAAGTTTTCGACATAATTTATCAACCTGACATAATTATGATTATTATGGAGTTTTTCCCAAATGGTGACATACAAACATTAATCTCGCATGGCTTTCATTTGTCGTTTGAAGAAGATTTGCGCATTGCATATCAAATTTTGGATGGATTGGTTTATTTACACAAACGAGGAATATGCCATCGCGATATCAAACCAGAAAATATCATGTTTGATGAAAAATTAAATCCGAAACTCGTAGATTTTGGTTTGGCCAAGGAAAATTCGTCCGCTTTGTCCACTTTCTGCGGAACACCGTGGTATATGGCTCCAGAAGTAATGCTTACAACCGAGTATGATGGAAGGAAAGCCGATGTATGGGCTTTTGGTGTAACACTTCACATGTTGGTGACGGGCAATCTTCCGTTTCCTCTCAGAGCAGACTCCCAGTTTATTAAGGATATTCAACAAAACAATCTGATTATCGACGTCCAGCCAAAAGGAATTTTAGGAGAATTAATTTCTAACGCCCTTATTTTTGATCCCAAGCAGAGATGGTCCTCTGAAGATTTGCTGCTGTATTTGCAACAGAATCAAGTCCAAGCTCGTGGAATTTCAATTGCTGAATTCAATAATCGAAGAAGCGCTTCGAAACAGATATCATTGCCTAAGTTGATAATTAAGGCTCCTATTCCACTTAAGAATGCCCCAAGATTGGTTGCAGAAAAATCTCAACAAAAATTCAATCTCGTTGTAAGGAAGAGATTGCTTTAAAATATCCTCTATCTGTTTGAAATAAAGCTGTATTTAGTCTTGTTTAATCGATTACTCTATTTTTATTCAACGAATTTTCCATTTTTACTTTATAAAATTGATTAATATATAAAATAACTTCATATTTCTTCTAGTGTGATGAATATACTTGATATTTAATTGCATGCAAGCTGTAGCTTGATAATTTCTGAAGAATTTTGACTGTGATCTTACTGGAGCAAATATGTTACAAATATACAACATACAAACATATTTAAACGATTATTCAAGCTAAAAATGCTTCATTGGATTTTTCTTTATGGTGCAGATTTCTAAAAAACCGACAATAAGTTGAGTCGTAAATATAAATATTTGACATGTAACGGGCGTCTTTGTGATAGATTTGCTGTGTAAAGTAAATGTTTTGATATGAAATCGTGACCTGCCTTTGCTTAGTATGATGACGTTAAGAAACTCCCAGCACATTATAATATTGCATAATAAGCAATATGCTAGATATATGTTATGTGCAAAATGTCCAATCAGCTTTAATTAGTGGTCGATTAAATTGATTAATTACTCAGACGAATTCATATCTACTCGATCAATGATGGAGAAAAATATGGATGCATCCAATTCAGTCTTTGATGTCATTCTGCATCTCTGGTCTACCAAAATGGGGACAGACAGCTTTCACAGCACAAGTCTGCCGTGATTCAAACTTCTCTTTCGTCAGAGCGATACAAGCACTTGAATTCATAGGAACAAGCGAAGACAAAATTGCTTCAAGTATTCAACAGATATTCGAAGATGCTTAAAAGAGTCTATATTAAGCAATCATCATTGATAACATAGCCAGATTGATAGAATACACGCTGATAGGTCCTAGATTCTCCAACAAAGTGTTTAACGCGATTTTGAATCTTCTGACAAATTTGCCTCCGATAGGCAATTTTTGTCACCACATCAAAGAGAGATGAAATGATAGATGTTGGACTCAGCCCACTAACGACATTCGAGAAACTCACAACAGTAGTTGATGCGATTGCTCCTGAGAAATTCAAGTTTTTTTTCAGAAAATCCAGTACCTATCAAAGAGACCATCCAGGACATCGACTTATTCGTTTACGAGGTCAAAGGAGGACCAATCACATGGGCAGAGCTTAAGTTTGCCCTTGAACAATAATTAATTTTTTTTTTCATTAGAAAACTATCTATCAAATGAAAATATTATATTCATCACATAAGATTATGATATATAAAGAATAAACACTCAAAAATAAGAAAGATAAAAAAAGATTTGAAAATACTATGAATATATATAGATTTCGAGAAATATTTGAATTTTATAGGTATAAGTGATTCTCTCATTTGATTATCATGAGTAGATATAAGAGATATATTCTAAACTTAAATTTAATTTAGGAAATAGATGATGGAATTTAAAGAATAACATGTTTAGATAAAATAACAAACAAAATTACATGATACAATACTTCATCGCAAAAAATCCGAATAATCATTTTTTGAAGGTTACTTCAAAATGCCTTATTTTCGTGAAATTGGTTGAGGAGTTTCTTATTGTCAATTTTGGTAACACTGCTTCGTAGTTTTTCCTCGGCTGGTAGGAGATTTTCGACATACAGGCTTTGCGTGTTAGATTCTTGTTGATTTCGGCCAACAATTCATCCGCTGTTGCTCTCTTGTTGTGGTCGAATACCAAAGAATTCTTAATTAGCAATCCTATTGTTCCCATCGGCTCGATTTCAAGTTCTAGGGACTTTGATGATAATTCTTTGAGCAATTGGACTTCTGACCTAGGGGTCCATGGAAAATGGCCTGTAGACATGATATGCATAACAATTCCGAATGCCCAGATATCTGCCTTCTTTCCGTCATATGTGTCATTAGAAATCAATTCTGGGGCCATGTAGAATGGTGTGCCGCAGTATGTATGCAATGAAGACGCGTTTTCTTTTGATAATCCAAAATCAATCAGTTTCGCGTTCATATTACTGTCAAACAGGATGTTTTCAGGCTTAATGTCTCTATGCGAGATTCCACGCTGATGCAAATACTGCAAAGCTTCAAGAATTTGAGTTGCAACTCTAAATTGCTCTTCATAAGAGAATCTGATGCCCTTAGCAAGTATAGACTGTATATCTCCGTTTGGCAGATAGTCCATGACAATCATGATACTTTCCTCACCGTAAATAATTTCATGGACTTTTACAATCGACGGATGATTGAATCTGCTGCATAAACGGAGTTCATTCTCAAAGTAGAACAGCAAATTTTGCTTAATAAGTTCTTCTCTGCTGACAATCTTGATCGCAAAATTAGTTTTAGTCTTAGGATCTATAGCTAGGACAACGACCGCGAAGCCACCCTTGCCTATGATCTTCTGCACCTGGTATTTGCCTATTTTGTTTGGAATAACAATTGTGCAGTTGTTGATTCTCGTGTGTGTAACTTGGAACATAAAAAATAATGATTATTTTTTAGATTTTCTGCATAATTTTATTCTGTGTATATTATAATAGCATATTTTTTAAAGTAAACTTCACTTTCTATCAAAATTATAAAATCTTCTGATATTCAATATTGATTATATAAGAACATCGTTTATATCATTATTTTAGATTAAATAATCAAAATCCGTTATTTCCAGAATTCTCAAAGAAATTTGGATTTTAAATCATACGATATGCTTATAAAATAATACGCAATATTTCATCAATTTAAAATCCCTCATTGAAAAATATTTTTAAGTAATAATATATATATTATAATGTTAGAGTATATCAATAATTTATGAAAATAATTTTTGATCTCAAAATTTTGTGAATGAATTTTTAATTCAGGAATCGAAATTTAGAATATAGATCGATGATGCATAATATTTAGTTTTGTCAAATTTTAATTTATCGTAAATATTATTATACACATGATAATAAGCAACTTTCGAATAAACTTTTCTTTGAGTTTTTTCCTCATTCAATTATTTCAATGCATTCAAAAAATATTTAGTTAAAAGATGCTTAAAAATTTGTATATATCTCGTACGATAAATAAAAATCGATTTGTCACCTTTTCGTATAATTCTCACAAAATGATTAAATGAATTTTCTAATATATCTAGCATCAACAGTTAATTAGCAATAAAATTTCTATTGGCAAAATCGTAAAAAATTGTAAAGTTTTTGTTGTTTTGACTTTTTTTCGAAAATAAACGGGATAAATATCATCTATACATCATATACTCCATGCATATTCCATAAAATGGTTTCCTTGTTTTATAATTTTCTTAGAGCAATTTCATTTCGTCGGAGATTTGGCAGTTTCAATCCAATTTTGTGTTTAAAGCTATGGGCATTAAAAAGTACAGTGTTCTATCACGCTAAATCCATTACAGTGTTTAATCTAAAATAATCTTAACCCAAAGTTTGCTATATATAAGTTATTTACCCGTATTTGTTGAGATAATACGCAAAATTATAGAAAAATTTTACCGGGAGGTTCTAAATAATAATAAGTCACCCATTTGTTTAAGAACGCACATAAATTGTAAAAACTGGCTTAAAAACTTAAAACTCATGAATATATTCGCACAAAGATCAAATTTATTAATATTATATGCTCTATTATTCATTTACAATTTTTTCAATTAAATTAGTCAAGCTTATCACATATTTATTTTGGTAAATACACTCCCATTATATCAAATATAAGGTGTTTGCACTGTGAAATTACAAAAAATAACCACCATTAAAAATAATTAATTATACAAACATAATATAAAACATTTTAAAACAAAAATATATGAATGTAAATAAATACAAACATATATGGATACATGTGTGAGCTTGGGATTGATTAATTAGTGGAAATCCCAAAAAATAGAAAAATAATTAAACTGAGTCTAGTATTCTTTCATATCTGTTTAGCAAAAGTTTAGCCTTGATGACTTTTGCTTCCAGAATTAATTTCTTCATTAAATCTTCATCTGACAAACTTTGAATATCTAATTTATGTGTAATAATTTCTTCTGGTTCAGGTGATGCGTTTGTTGTTGATACAAGCTTCTCAGCTGCAGCGCAACAAGCAGAAACAGCTGTATCTAACATAGAAGTGTATTCAGATGAAATCGTGTTATTATATGTTTCGAGCAAATCAGCGAAAGGCGACATTGCTGCAAAAATGTGTTCATCATTTGTTCCTTTCTTTGCGAACATGTCATGGATGTGTGCATCAACATTCTTTAATTGAATAGTGACTTTGTTCGCGAAATTAGAGAGTAAATCAATATTTAAGCCGTTCGATGGATTTTCTTGCATATAAACAAAAATAGATTTGATTGATTCTCCGAGTTTTTTAGAGACTTCTAAAGCTTGAAGGGCTCTTTCTTTTGTTGGACCTTTAGGAAGAGCGTTTGCTGTGTTCTGTGATGAAATCAACAAATCCAAAGCTTCGTTTAATGGTGTCATTGTTTGCGAGAATTTGATACCGAAGTTTTGTTTCATTTTTTCATCTTTTTCTGAATCTTTTGCTATTGTTGACAATGATTTATTGAGTTTGGAGAATATGCTGTCAACACTTATTTGATTTTCTTTTGTTGTTGATTCGTAATTTGGGCAAGAAAGAAGGAATTTCATTCTTGTGTTGTTAATAACGCAATTGAAAATGCTGGAGATTTCATTCATCGATTTTTCGATTTCTGATTTTCTTTCGAAGTTAATCATTACTCCTTGAAGACTCTGCATTCTGCTGCAAATCTGTTTTAATTGCTTGTTCATTGCGTTGACTTTATCGCAGAGCTCTGTGTTCGATGTTTTAGAAGATAAAGATTTGTTTGTGAAATCTGTGAAATCTGTGACAAATCTTGAGTTGAGCAGCATTATTTCACTACAAACATCAGAAGTGTTGATGTCTGTTGTCTCCTGTTGAGTTGTTGGAATTGAAAATTGAATTGGAAGTTTTTCGTTTGATGCCAAATCTGGTACATCTGATTCTTTCTCTGTCATGTCTCCTAAAGAAGAAACAGTCTCAACCATGATGGAAGAAAGATCAGATAAAGTTGCAGTGAGGTCTGAAATGTTGTTGGATTTGTTAGAAGTGTTCAAAAGATTTTCAAATTTCGAACACAAATTTGTTATGTTTTTGCTGAATTTGGCATCAGCTGAAATGTTTTTGTTCATATTTATTAGTTGAGATGCAACATCTTGGACAGATTTCACAGTGTTTTTAATTGTAGGTAGTTGAGATTTCATAACCGCAACATAGCTTTCATCAACTTTTGTTGTTGCTCTGAGTGAAAGTGTTGAAAGCATTGATTGCATGGCTGATGAAATTCCTTTCATGAATTCGTTTCTTTTCTGTTCGAATTTAGTTTTTGCAGGCGGTGATGATTCTGGATTGACAATTGTGTCTTTCATTCTTTCAATAACTCTTGCGAGTCTTCTTTGCGATCTCATTAATGAAATTGGAGTTGCTGATGATTTAGATGAGACAATTGTGTTCAAATAGTTGATTGTTCTGTCCATTCTTCCAACGAAGTCAACCATTGCTGGGAAGGATAAGTTGCTGTTGTTCAAGTTGAAACCTCTGAGAAGCAAGTTTTGCGTGTCTGCTGTTGTTTTAACAATTTCAACTAAGTTTTCTGATGCTTTTGTCTTCTCTGGAGTTGAAATTGCTTGGACTAAAGAGTTAATAGATGAATTGATCTGTGAAAGATTATCATTGACAATAGGGGAAATCTGTGAAACAGTTTTAACTTCATTGACAACAGAAAACGGAACTTTTGCTTCAGATGAAATTATAGAAACAACAGAAGGAACTGATGAAGCAATGATTGAAACAGCATTTTTAGTTGCTGGATCCGTTGGTTTGAAACAAATCTGTTTGACTGCTGGAGCAATTTTTGCGAGTCCATCTTCAATGTGCTTAAACTGTTTTAATAGTTTCTCGCTTGAGTTGTTTGAATAAGCTTGAACTTTCGCAGCTTTGAAGTTTGCAATTTCGATGTTTGCTTTTGGAATATCATTGGATTTGATTGCTGATATCAAGTTGGAAGCAATTGCGATTGGATCCTTCTTTTCATTCGACAAAGCAGAAGAGACAGACAAAGCAGTTTGTAGTAATTCTGAAAGTGAGTTTCTATATAAAGCAAAATTCGTTGGATCTTTTAGATTGACAGAATTCTTGTATATTGTTGACGTGTGCGCAATGCAAATTGAAGGATCAGGTGGTAACAATGTTCTTGCGTTTTTGTTGATTGTCGGATAAATTCTTGTCATTGAGCCAACGAAATCGGGTAATGTTTGAACTAAAACTTCAACTTCTGGGTTGTAAACTAATTCATTGGTTTCCAATAACTTCTTGCAAGCCTCAGAAATTGCTTCACTTGTGTTTTTCAATGTTGACTGTGCTTGCTCTATTGGAGCATTTGCCATTGACGAAACAGTTTGCACAGTATTATTTGCTGTTTCAACCAAATCTTTCATGACTTGGCTGATTTCTGGCGTTTGAATTTTTGTGGATTTTTGTGCTGTTGTTATTGCTTCAACGTTAATTGGCTGATCGAATATAGAAATAGGCCTGATGTATCTTTCAGTGAAAACAAAATCAGGAACTTCTTCATATTCATCTTTAGTAACAGCCGAATTCTTTTTGCCTGATTTCTTTATGATGACAGATTTCTTGTTTCCTTTCTTGACAACAACACTTTTAGCATCTGAACACGCAGCAGAAACAATAGCATCCAAGGCTTTCTTTCCTTTGACTGTGCTCTTCTTGATTGTAACGTTTTTGCCGCCTTTTGACTTCTTTGTTTCTTCGATTTTAGAAGCTTCTGATGATTTTGGAGTTAATTTCTTGATTAACTTTGGATTTTTAGCGACAGATGAAACAGCAATCTTGTTCATGCCGAGCTTAGATGCTTCTGTGGCAAGTTGCCTTTCATTTAATGTCACTGGTTTGATTGTGTCTGCCAAACTTTGCATGATGCAAGATAGTTTTTCTAATGATTGTGTATCTGTTAGATTTGCATCATCAATTGGATTTTCAATCATTTGTCTGACTTTCTGCTGCAATTCTGGGATTTCTTGCTCAGTGATGTTTACATTCTTAAGTGAATTGTTATTGGGAAGCTTTAATGACAGGTTTTGAATTGTTGAGAAAAGTTTATAACTTAATCTTGCTCTTTCTTTCTGTTCTACTGCATCTTGTGAAATAGTTGCAAGTTCAGCATCAGATTTTAGCTGTAGTTCTGTTAGCGCGTGTGGAATTTTAGCAAAAGTATCAACCTTTTGTGACAAAATTTCGTTGATGATGTCAGTCGTTGAAACAGCATTTAATGCTTTACTCTTTAATTGATTATTTGCTTCAATCAATGAATGAACAACAGAATCATTGTAAAGTGAATCAATTGATGAACCAATCAATAGTTGTTGTAAAACTAAATCATCAGGATTCGTTGCTTGAAGCTCTGCTTGTAATTCTTCAGTATTGGTTGTGTTGAGTTGGTTGAAAATATCTACTCTGAGTTGATCAAGTTTTTCTGGTGTAAGCTGTTCAGAAACTCTTTCAATTAGTTGAGGAACAGAAGCTTCAATGATTCCTGGAATTGCTGCAACTCGTTTTCTTTGCAAATTCGCTAAAACATCAATTGTCGACATTTGCGTGAATATATTTGATGACTTTTCGATATTTGCTGGAATGTCAACAAGTTGCAGAGAAGTTACATTCTTAGGATCTCTTTGTAATAGTGAAGCGTGATCGAATATTTTGTCTTCCATTGCCATGTTTTTTACAACAGTATCAGTGTTTGAGAATGAAGCAATACTATCCAAAGAATGAATCAAAGTTGATAAAAGGAAGGATTGATCAACTGGTGCTAATTCAGCCAAAGCATTATTTAATGATTCAGGATGGAATTCAATTACACCGTTAACGTAATCAATCTTCTTTGAGATAATATCGCTATAATGTGGATTGGTATTCAATATTGTCTGCAATTCTTGTGGTGACATTGGCCTTTGCAGTTTTTGTCTGACATTTTGAATTGCGCTTGAAATCTGCATGGCTTTGGAAGCAGAAACATTCAAGTAGTCAATCATCTGCATCGGCTGTAAAATAGATGCTTGTTTGATGTCAATTGATTGTATTTTGTCTGGATTGGCAAACATCGAATCGAGTTCTTTCTCAACAATTTGTGAAGCAAGTTTAGAGAAGATCTGACCAATGTTTGAGTTATTCGCTCTGAATTCTTTGTCAATGCTTGTCGTATCTGTTGTTGAAACGTAATTTAAGAGTTGGTTTATGATATTTATTTGCGACTGAATGTTTTCTGGTGACAATGTAGCCAAATATTGTGAATATTGGTCTTGGTCATCAATTAATTCGACTTGTTTAGCAATCATGACGATATCTTGTTTTGGATCTTTTGAAAGTTGAAGAACTTGAACAGAAGCTGATGGAGAAGCAGAAAGTTGCTGATGGATTGATATGAGTTTCTGCGTCAAATCGAGTTTGCACATTGAATATGTTAAATAACTTTCGATTTTCTGTGATTTAGGTAATTCTACTAAAGCTGACAAATTAGATTTGTTTTGATCGTTTTTCAGTGCTTCGAATTGATTCAATAAAGCGGAAGATAGAACTGAAATTTCTCTGGGACTTATTTTGTCATCGACAGCAATTTTGTTTCCAATTGAATCAGCAATCATTTCTAGTAAATTCGTTGTGATTCTTATTTCGTGTATTAATGATTTTGGTGAAGTTGATTTCAATGAAATAGAAAGTGATTCAGGAGTGTTTAAGCTCTTGATATGATTTGTTATCATGTTTTGAGCTTCAGTAATTTCATGAGCTGCAAGATTTTGATTTAGTGCTTTGAAACCTTCCGATGTTTTCGCGAAGCGGAAAATATCTGGATTCTGTTGCAAAATTTCTGAATTTAATGTCTGCAATTTCGCGAGTAGATTCATCATTGTTACACATCTACAGAAATAGTTTTGAACATTTGATGGATTAGATATTGGTGGAGTGTTTGAGTTTGTACTTTGGACAACAAAGCTTTCGAACATTTGCATATTTAATTTCTTCATTGTTGCTGAAAGATTCGAACCAGGAAGCTGCATCTCAGACGATAAAACAGATTTAGCTGCATCTGATAATAATGATTGCTGTAATATGACTTGGTTCGGATTTAATTCAGATTGTGTGCTTCTTAATGATTCTAAATTGTTGATTGTGTTTAGCTGATTTAACAACAAGTTGATGTTTGATTGTACATCACTTAAATGGATATCAGCTGTATTGGCGATTGATTGAATATCAGGAAAAACTGTTCTCTGCTGATTTTGCATGTCTGTTAATCTTTGGGCTAAAATAAAGTTTTGATTTTGACGAATAATGTTCTTGAAAATATCATTCAAAGCTGTTGGGGGAGAATTGATGTCAACTTCTTGAATATCAGCAATTTTTGATTCAATTGGCTTTGAGTCAATAAGAGAATTAATTTTTGTAACAGTTGAAAGTGGCTGAGCCAGTCTTTCTTTTTGCAGAGCGAATATTTCTTTAGCATTTACAACAACAGGTTTAATTGGAGTATTATTGATTCCTGATGTTGTTGCGATGCTTGCAACAGATGAATCTGCTGATGCTTGCAAAGCCATGGCGAGTTTAGAGATCGATTGAGCTGTTAACGCAGACGCTTGTTCTTTGAACATGCTTAAGTCGAGTTTAATTGGTTTGTTTGCTGGTGCTACTCTGTTGACTGTTAGTTTAGGAACAGAAACTGTTGCAATTTGCTTTGAATTGTTTATAGCAACATTTGCCATGTTCTTGAAATCGTTTAAGTTCACGATTTGATTGGAGTTCATTTGTTTGTTGACTTCGAGTTTCATTTTAGATACAACCTGAAGGGTAACTTGTGCTGCTTTGTTTGTATTCAAAGCCGATAGTTTCTTGCCTAAACTAGCCAGTGCAGCATCAGCTGATGACAAAGCAATTGTTTGCTCAGCTTTGAGTTTTGATGAGTTCAATGATGATTCAAGATCTCTGAGAATTGATGCCAAAGAAGATTCAGCTTCATTTCTGATAATTTCTGGAGAATTTGTTTCTTTGTTTGTGGACCAAATTCTCATGACTGGCTTGAGTTTTGACAAGAAATTAAATGAATTGTTGACCGCATCTTTTTCTTGTGAATGTGGAGCGTTTTTGTTGACGATATCCAAGCAAGAATCATTAAAATTAGTCAAGAGATTTGATAAGAGTTCTGCGTTTTCGTTGTTAAATGCAATGCCTCTTTGATTGTTCTTCAGGATTGGAACCATTTGGTCGAGAATTGTTTGTGCAGAATCTGGAATTTTTCCGAGTTCATCTTTCTGCATGATATCTTCGAGATTCTTAGCTATGCTATCAGCGCAAGTTGAAACGAGAGCTTCCATGACAAGATCTGATTGTTTCAGCCATGGTGAGAATTCTGATAAAACTTGTACCAAGCCTTTCGTTGAATCTTTCAATTGAGGAATGTTCGATAACATGTTGACGAAAGTAGTTATTGAATCATAAAAATTGTGAAGAGCTTGGTATTGTGTGATTGCATTCTCAAATGTTGGAATTGATGTCAAGATCTTTGGATCAATTGCATCAACGTCTGACTGAAGATGAGAATAAATGTCAACGGCTTCTTGAGGAATTAAGCTCATATAAGCAGAAACAATTTTGTCAATTTCAGATAAAGCTCTTGAGAACAAAACTGAATAACTTGATGCCTTCAAGCAGTCTCGTAAAGCCAATATTTGAAGCATCTTTTCTCTCATCTCTGGTACATTTGAAGAAATTGCTATGATTCTAGCGGCATCTGATGCATAAATTGGTTTTCCTGTTTTGATGCATGGAATGAATGCTCTTGCATTGTTGACTATGGATAATGGAACTCCTTGTTGCATTTGTTGTAGTCTTGCCAAGAAATTCAAATAAGGGGCAACCTCATCTGGTTTGATTGCTTGAGCCATTATATGGTTAGCAGCGAGATTGAAAGCGGCAACAGTTTGATCATCGAGTTCTTTTGGCTTGCGAGGTATCAAATGACCAGCAACTTTGATTGGAATTCTCTGCTGTGTTGTGTATTTGTTAGTTATTGAATAAACTGGCTCAAGGTTATCAATACATTCTAAAGCACCGGGAACATTATCAAGTGTTTGAAGTAGGTTAGCTGTTAAGTTGTTTAATTGGTCAAGCAGCTGTTGCTGAGTTTGAATATTTTGTGTTGGCATTTGTCGAGCGATTGTTGTTGCATTTTGTTGATATGTTTGGATGAGTTTGAGTAACTCATTGTTAGCTTTGACTTCATTGAGATTGAAAAGATTTGCGATTGCAGGTAGAACTGATTCAACATTCCTAACTATGCTTTCAACAATCTTTGGCGCTGAAACTGTTGTCAAATGAGGCCTTGTAAGCATCATGTGGCATTTGGTGACATTGTCGGAAATTGTTTTCATCGCTTGCACAAATGATTCATTGTTGAGATAACCAGTTATTTTAGAAGCATTTTCAAGACAATCAGGCATAATTTCTTTGGCTTTGATGAAAGTGTTGATTAAAAGTTTGTCGTCAGTTGAAACTTGTGCCTGAGCGAGATTTAGTTCAGAGAGTAATTTCTTGAGGAGTTCGCAGGTGTTGTTGGCTTCGATGTTGTCGCTGATATTCTTCCTTTGCTGAGCCTTTGTAATGATTTGAGCCAAAGAATTGAACTGTTTGTTGACTTCTTGGATGATTTCAGAGACCTCGCTTGCTGTTGAAACATCTCTGAATGGGGAACTGTCGAATTCGAATTTTTCGATTGTCGGAAGAAGTCTGACGCATGAAACAGCAATTGATGAATGATTTCTAACAGCTGCAATTATTTTACCAAAAGCAGTGTAGTCAGCATTGTTCAAATATGGTTTTAGTTCTGTTGGAATTTGTGCCAATGCATTGTTGATTTTCAGCAATGCATCTTTGACTTTGATAACATCAGATTCTACTGGTTTTTGCTTCTGTTTGAGTTGTCCATATTCGAAGAAGCCTTGATTGAGAGTGTTGGACCAGTCATTGATGATTCTTAATGCTGTCATATCCGTTTTAACCATGTCCTTTGCTTTGAGACTTTCGAGAATAGACTGCAGAGATTGCATCGGATTGATGTTTTCGTCAATTGATTTGATTGCAAGATCAATGTTTGGTGGAGTCTTGATTAATGAATAATCAAGATTGGAAAGAGCTTTTTCGACAATTGTCGTAAATGAGCTGTTTTGTTTGTAAGCTTGAACACCTAACAACAAATTCTTGATATCTTGATTCATCTGTTTTAACTGTTCAGCCAATGGAATGAATTCAGCTGTTGGATCTTGGAATTGAACTTCAAGCTCCTTACCGACTTGATTGTATAGTTGGATTCTTTTCTGTAATTCTTCCGAAACTTTTGGCTTCGATTGAATTTCAGGTGTTTTAATGAGCTCTGAGAACACTTGGATTTCTTTGACGACATCTTGAATGATTTCTCCAACTTGCTCTTTGCTTGGTGGTTTCCTAAAATCATTGATTCCTGATGCATTGAATGATTCGATTGCGGCATCTATTGCTGCTGCACAAATTGATGTCAAAGGACCAATCTTTGATTCAGGAGCAAGATTTTGGAGTCTTGATGCAATTTCAACAATTCTATCAACTTGTATTTTAGCCTCATCGAGAGCATCTGTTGCATTCTTGATGTAAGGTTGATAGAATGGTCTCTTCTTGAGGTCTTTCCTGCAATTGTTTTGAGTTTCACGCAATGCAATGAGTCTTTCTCTGACTTCAGAAACAAGTTGGTTGAATTCTGAATTTTGCACTGCTAAGTTTTCTTTGCATATTGATAATTGATTCAATTCTCTGGAGATTTCAACTAAAGCTTGTTGGTATTTTGCAAGATGTGGGCAAATAACATTCGTTTCTGTTGATTGAACATCAGCAACAGTTGCGTTGATTTCGCTCAACAGTTTCGTTGCGTTTGCTGTAAGATTCTGATTTCCAGAAACTGAATTTACCATGTTTGAATATTCATAAATCTGTGGCAAAGCTTTCTGGAAGTCTAATAATTGTTTCTGGGCTTCTTTAACAAGTAGACCACTTGTTGGATCAGCTTCAAGATTCTGTTGAATGTTTTTCATCGAATTAATCTTAGCCAAAATCGCTTGATGTTGTTGTTGAATGAAATTAACTTGATTTGCGTTGAATTTAGCAATGCTTGCTTGAGCTGTTTGCAAAGCAGAAACTGCAAAATCTGTCGATGATTTCACAACATTCGAAACAGAATCAGGAGTAATGTTAGCAGTCGAAATATTGCAAAGAGCTTCGTCAATAACCGGATATAATTGCTGTGATGAATCTATTAAATTTTTAGAGTCAGGAACAGCAGAAAGTGCTTGTGAATGAACTTGCATGAATTGTTTAAGATCTTCTTTCAGTTGATAAAGTGTATCAACAGAAGCTGATCTTGCTGCATCGTTCATCGGATTCTTATTCAATGCACTTGTTTGTTTCTTTAAACCATTCAATGAATCTTCGAGTTTGGAAGTAATAACTTGGAGCAATTTAAGTAAAACGACATTGTTCTTGAGATTTTCGTTTCCTAAAATAGGCTGATTCTTTGATAAAATGTCTGCGAGTTTGTCTGCTACTTCTTCGACCTTTGAGTGATTTCCAAGATAAACTTGGTGAGCTTTTGTATTAGAAACAAGTTCTGGCTGCTTATTAACAGACTTAGCGTTTGCAACAAGTTTCTCTGTGTTTGAAAGAGCTTTCTGCAGCTCTTTTTCCAGTTCTTCCATTTCTTCGATGCGAACATTGAATGATGCATTGTATTTGTTGAATTGGTGAACAAAGTCAGACTGTTGATGAACGCTGCTGATTTCTGGAAGATATTTTGTGATTTGTGCTGGATCTTGAATGGCTTTGATTTGTGCTGCAATTTGGATAATAGCAGACGAGTTTGCTCTTAATGTATCAACAAGGTCTTGAGCGTTATAACCCATCTGATTGATTTGATCAGCATGAGATAAAACAATATTGGCCATTTTCTCTTCGCATTGTGAAACAAAAACCATATTTGATGCAACAGTTTGCGTATAATCGTTTTGAACAAGTTGAGCCTTTTTCTCTTGTGCAGTTTTCTTGATTTCGATAATTTTGATGTCGGTTTTCTCGATTTGCTTCGTTGTTACATTAATTGCCGCTTTGATATCTCTGATTAAATGACTCGAAATTTCATGGATATCAACAGCTGATGTTTCTGCTGTTTGTATAGTTGCGAAAAGGTTTTCAATGTGATTTCTAAGATTCTTAATTCCTTTGTTATCATCATCAAGACCAAAATCAACATCTTTGAGGGAATTCTTGATTCTCTCGAATTTGTCAGCAAGTTCGTAAACTGTATTATTTTCTAGATTATCCATTATGTTGCTAAGATCATATGAAACCTTTTCGAAAACAGATTTACCTCTTGAATATGACAGTGCCTGAGGATCTGCTCTCCATGTAATATCTTCATCTTGCAAATCATCTTCAATCATTTCTCTGTTTGCGAAATTCTGAACTTTTAACATCTTCCATTCTTCTAGTGATGATGTATCATCATTCAAAATATCATCATCGATTACGAACCTTCTATCATCACCGATGTTGATTTCGACAGCAGCAATGTTATCGAGATCAATGAGACCAATTTCGTAGTCACCTACATCTCCATGATTATCGTGGGCACCAAACACAAAGTTTTCAGACTTGAGACCGAGTTTTTCGACATCAATTGTTTCATCTCTCAAGAGCTCATTATGGCCTTCAACTATAAACTTCTGGCAGTCGAGAATATCATTGATGAAAGACATAATGCTTCTGTAGTCTTTTGATTCCAAATAAATATCTTCCAAAATTCCTTCTTTATCGTAGAATTGGATGTTACAGCTGTGATTGATCATTGAATAAGCAATGATATCTGAATACTTGATGACAAGGAAAACGTAAGAATCAGATTTGCTGATCAAAGTGATACAGTTTGCTGAGACTTTGACAGTGATTTTTGTGTTATTGTATTGGAATGTGTCAGCACTATCACTTTTGTAAACAGCTTCGTAGATTTCTGGTGAAAAATTATAAATCATTCCAACAATTGCAAGATATTTGTGTATCGCTTCAAATTGTGTCATCTTCTTATGCATGACAAATTCTTTCTTGAACTGCATTGCAAGCTCTGGTGTCAAAGCTACACTGTTCGGCAAAGTTGTTTTGACTACTGCGTCACTGACAGAAAATTGTAGTCTTTCAGTTTCTTCTTCTGAATAGCAGTTGCCATATAATTGACAAATTCCAAGTTCTATTATGCAGTTGATTGAAAATTCGTGTTTTCCTGTTTTGACTTCTTTGATGAGTTCGTGAAAAACAGGAATGTAGTAATTTGGATCAGACATGAAATTCGCAAGAATGATGAAGAATCTTCTTTTTACTACAAGATCTATGTAGTACTGTGTTTCTGTTGGAAGTGGATGGAGAAAGTCAAGAGGAATAGTGCCTCTATTTGGATCTAATGAATAAAAAGTGCAGCCGAATGCTGGGCCAAGACCTAAATACTCGCAAACTGTTCGGACATTTTCTCGAATTGGAACACGAGCTTTGAGTGTTACTATACTGATGTTTCCATCTTTAGGAGAAACGAAAGCATCGAAAGTATAAGGAACAAGAAAAATGTTTTTGCCTTCTTCTGGATCGATTGTTTGTAAATGTCTGTTCTTTTCTAGCCATTTGAACATGTTGTTTTCATCTCGATAAATAATATGATATGGAATCTCTTGCGGAATTGCACACATCAGTAAGCAATATTTGACAGCATCAGGCTCATACCAGTCTGGATTGAATTTATATTCAATAGAATTTGGATCATTAACAAACGGAGATATTTTCAAATTAAGCGTTGATTTTGCAACCGATTCAAGAAGTGGAGCATAAGCTTGTTCCTTCATGAGTTTCTGGACTTTGAGACGCTCATTGTATCTTGGACGAACGCCAATTTGATGCTCATCAATGATTTTTCCAATTTTGGCAGCATCTGGTGAGTTAAACTCGAGATTTCCTATTTGTCCATCTTCGATAACAGCTTTGATGACAATTGTTGATGAAATCTGTGAATAAGAGACAATGTGAAGATATGAAACCCTCATAAACACGATTTCAGTATCTTTTTCAATAGCTTGGAGACCAAATGGACCAATAGCAATTATGCAAGCATTTGCAAAGTTATCATTTTGAGTGCCAACAGATTTAATGTAAACTGCATCAAAGCATTCACATCCGAATTTTGCAAGATTTCGTGCTGTTGATACATATTTTCTCATAGCTTCTGCTGATGTCATCTTTGGCGATGAACTCAAAACATCTTTGATCTTTGAAGCCGTATCTGATTCAATTTTAGTTGTCTTTGGCAAAATCTTTTCAACATTATCAATGCGAACTTGTTGTGCTTGCTCAAAGGAAGGAGAATCAGCTAAAATGGAATAAACTGCTAGTTCAATAGCTTTGGCATCATTCGTTTTCTCATTTCTGTTTAGAATATATTTTCTGACTTCCAAGAAAGATCTTCTATCAATGTGTCTGACATCTTCAATTGTAAAAGTGAAAAATCTTCTCTTGAAGAATAAAAAGTCTAAGAAAAGTGTCTGTTCAACCAATGGTTTTGTGAGATCAAGAGGTTGTAGACCAGTATGTAGAGGCATTATATCTAATGCCTTTGCTTCCATATCCCAATCTTTGTATATAACATAGCCTGAGAAGAAATGGATGTAGAAATAAGAAGCAATTCTCTGAATAGCTTCATGAATTGGAGCGGTTAAATCTATTGGAATCAATTCTTTTTGACCTGTTTCCATACTAATAGGAATTCTTGCAATTTGCGGATAAATATAAAGTTCTGATTTCTCTGATGGATAATTGATACCAAATGGAAGAGTTAAGTCAACAAATTTGTAAACTCCATTTGCACAAACGATGATCATGATATATATAATTGATGGCTCTAAGTTCAATGAATTAACAATTTTTTGCAAAACTTCTCCTCCACTTTGCAATGATGAAAATTCCATCTTTTTGCTTTCAGAAATTCCCGATAATAACGCATTAACTCCAATTGAAATCATATAATCTTTTGACTCAATTTTGTTCTCTTGTCTCATGTTATCAGATAAAATACATAAGTTTGTTCTTGCAATGCTGATGATTTCCTGGATGATATAATAAATATTTTTCGCTTCTTTTGTGAATGCATAGTAAACTTGTGGATTGAATTCTTCATCACGGAAGCGAATTTCAACTTCATTGAGTCTAGCATTGAATTCAAGAATATCTGAGAGATTTATTTTAAGATATTGTTGGCCTGTTTCAGCGGAATTTATTATGATTTTATCGATTGCAATATTTAATTGATGTTTTGGCTTTGATTTGGCATCATATCCTAAATCACATTTGACATTAAATGTTATCATGGAAAAGTTAGGAAGTGATCTAGCAAATTCTATATAATGTTTTACGCCACCAATTGCATCAAGCTTTCCATAATCTTGTGTGTAATGATTGAAATGATTTGTGATCTGCGGCTTTGTCATTCCTCTTGGTACCCATTCACTGTCTTTCTTTGGAACTAATTCTAAAGTTGCCGGATTTCCTGATAAAGCGGGTATTTGGAAGAAACAGAGTTTGATTACAGCATCGTCTTCAATCTTATAAACACCGCGAAGGATTGTTTCTCTTATCTGAAGGAACAAGAACCACAAAGCTTCGAAAGCAAGATTATCTAAAGAGAAAGAAAAGTGTCTCAGCAAAATCAAAAACGTTTCATCAAGTTTGCATTGCTCAGGAATTGAACGATTGATATCGAGATAAGTTAATTTGTTGTTCTTATCAATAGCGAATGTGATACCAGGGAAAATTGGAATTCCAAACATTTCAGCGAATCCGTTGATGATTTCGCCGACAGTCATTGTGACATCAATTTTAACTGTCTGTAATCTTGAATCTTTGCTGCCAATTGGAATAACTTTAATAACAGGATTTTTCTCTAATACGATTAAAGTTGAACACCTTTGTGGACGATAAAGCTTAAGTTGCTTATCTTGTGCAATCCATGAATATTCTTTGTCTGGACTCCTATAGAGCACGCAATAAGTATTTTCTTTAGGAAGCTTTAGTTGTTGAAGGAAAACTCTTGAAAGTTGTTGTCCTGTGTATTTTAAGTCGACCCAAGCTTTAGGAAGATCACTTAGATATAATGGATCTTTAGATACAAAGAAGTCACGCATAGGACCATGTAATATTCCCCATTCATCAATGAAGCCACCATTTAATCGTTTAATTTCTTCTTCAATTGCCTTTCTTCTCATTAATTCTCTGTTGTTGATCAAATCGTTGAGAAGTTTTATATTGTATTCAAGGAGCATCATGATTGTTGCCATATCTTCCTTGAACATGATTTTGACAATAGCAACATTACCATGATCATCTGAGACGAAAGTCATGATGAGATAATTATTCAAGCATTGAAATTTGATGATGAATCTGTAGCCGATCTGAAAAGCAGGTGACATTCCACTTTTTGCAGGAGCAATAACGAAATATAAAGGAGCAAGAATGAAAACAAAATCTTTGTGAACTTTGGATTTTCTGCCTGGCGTAATTTCTTTGTATTGACATGGATAAATTTCATAACCAAAGTTGTCTAAAACTCTGATGTTACCAATGAATTTCTTCAATGCGTGTATTTTATCTTTTGGAGGGAAAGTTGCAATTGTTCTTTTGATCTTTTGCACGAACGATTGATCTATTGGGATTTTATCCGGCACAATGCATTTCAAGTAATCAAAGTTTGTGATGTTTTCTATATCTGACATACTCTGACATTCATGTGCATAGGTATACAAAACGCAGAACTCCAAAAGTTGTGATTCTGAAACTGGACACTTTAAATCTTTGATTACTTTCATTGTTTCTATCATTGTCATCGTAGCAACTTCTGGTGTGACAAGAATTTCTCCTGAAAGAATGTAAAATCTTCTTTTAAGAATGATTTTTTTGTAATATGGAATTTGCTCAGGAATGTTAAAACGAAGATCGAGTGGAGTTACTTCCTTTTGATCATTTTCATACCATAAAGAATAACCCGAAAGAGCTGGGAATTCTATAGCTTTGAAACAATCAGCTGTCAGATCTTCAACTGTTTTTGTAATGTCGAGTTTAACCGTTTTAACTCTTTCGTCAGGAAAAGTGACTTCAATGTCTTCTATTCTGTTGATAATGTAGACATTCATACCATCTGATACGCCAATCATGGCAAGAACATCATCTTTGTAGATAAATCTGTATATGTCTGGACCTAAACAGACGAACGGAATGTGATTATCATCATGAATTAATCCAATATTTTTCTCAGCTATGTTGTTCAAAAGTTGACCTGTGTAGTTTATATCGTAATCAAATTCAGGCAGATCTTGAGTAATAGTTAAAGTCTTTGATGTAGGCAGTTTAACTTTGAATTTTGCTGAAATTTCTGGTGGAAGAAGTTCAGTTTTTTGAGCTCTTTGTACCATGAGTTTTTTGATGATCATTTTCTGCTGGTTTATGATTTCTTCCATTTCAGAGGCAAGCGAACAAATAAATTCATACTTTGCAAGAGATGAGCGTCCGATATAAAAAGCAATAGATAATATATCTTCGACACATTCAACTTTGAGAATCTTCGTAAAAGAAATTTTTTCTTCTAGAGCATTAGTTTTTAGATCGAATAAAGTTAAAGCTAAAGGAGATACTTCAACAGCCACATCAAGTGTGTTAACACCTTTAGCATTTGCTACTCTAACTTTGCATTCATAGCTGATGACACCAAAGCCAGGATATCTTCTTATCATTCCCAGCCATCTTCTTATTGCGTTGAATTTGTCGATTTTAGGGTAGTTCTTGACGTAGTTTAAAAGTTTTGGTCCGAGTGTATGCGAATATTCGCAGCAATCTGGGAACAGGAAATGAATATTATCAGGAAATGTTGGATTTTCAAGTGCAGCTGGCTCAGCTTCAATAAAGAACTGAAGGGCGGCAAATTCAAGAGCCATTGCATCCAATATATACAGATTATCAGCGAAAACTCTTCGCTTTGAATCTTCATATGTTTGAATTGCAGTTTCAAGACTGTAAATATCGATTCTTGATAAAAGAAAGAATTCTCTTCTGAGATTTAGCTGTGAATAGTTCTTTGTTTGTTCTGGAACAGATTTCTTTTGGTTTAAAGGCAATTCGATTCCTCCTTCTTGAGAATATAGTGAATATCCATAAGGATTAACTATTTCAAGTTTCTTTGCGAGGTCTTCTATGACATTTGCAACCGGTAGCTCAGCATCTATATTAACCATTCTTGGTGGGAAATGAGAAGTCATTACTCTGACCTTTAAATCACGCATATAGACAGTTAGTATTGATCCATCAGGGAATTTATATCTTTCTAAGCTTGAGCCTTCTTTTAGCCAATATGAATCAGATTCTTCTGCCGAAAAAAGAAAAGAGTATCTTAGATCGTTATCTAATTGGAAGTGATTAACAACAAGGCCTCTTACATCAGCGTATTCATACATTTGGAAAAATGTTAATTCTGTTGTTCGCTTATCATCCCAACTAAGGATGACTTTGATTTTATATGACTGCATGCCTTGCTTTTTCCACATCTCCGCAAGTTCTTCACCTGATTTTTTAAGAGCTCCGAATTCTGTATTTGTTGTTTCTTCGATATCTGTGTCAATAACAATACCAGCATTCATCATGAAGTCAGAAGTGCCAGATCCATCTTGAACGACTTGATATTGGTTGTTCGCTTTTAATGCAATACTCGAATTAAATAAAGCTGGGTCATAATCTTTCGATCCAAGCTGTATATTGCCTCCATCAAGACCTTCTGTATTCATATTGCCGCTATTCGTGTTCCATGACAAACCTGATTGTAAAACTTGTTTATCAAATGCTTGAGGACCTATTGTATAACCAAACTGATATGCACCGTTATTGCTATCAGCTTGATCCATATTGTTTTGAGTTCCGTTGACTTCAAAAATATTTAAATTATTTGAACCAAAGTTATTCATATTTGGATCTCCACCGAAATTTATACCTAGGTTGTCGATATTTCCTGATCCAAAAAGCCGGCCTAATACCTGGTTTGAAAATATTCCTTGAGCATTTGGATCTGCTTCGGGAATAGTAAACAAACTTTGACCTGGAGACTGTTGGCCAAATAATCCGAGAGGTTGAGGTTGCAAATTTCCATTATTTGATAAATTTTGATTTGCGTTCGGCGCAAAATTAAATAATGATCCTTGATTTGGGTTATGTATATTCATTGCTGTAGAATTATCGACCTGATTTTGAGCCGAGTGATCGTATCCTGCTTGAAATTGAAGCAATTCAACAGGCTTAAACGTCAATGGATCACTTTGCACATTTACATGTATATTAAACTGGTTTTGCTGAGGATTATTAAGATCTGTAGAGAGTGGAATTTGAATCTGAGGTTGATTGTAATTATATTGATTGTTCTGACTATAATCGGTGTTGTTTACTTGCTGTGTTGGCGTTTGCTGAATTGTATTTGTTATTTGATTGTTGATTTGCATAATCGTTGAAGATGACATAACTGGCATCGATATATTACTGTATTCGTAGTTTTGCGGAGCTGAGTAAATATATTCGACATTTATAGGCGATTCTGAAAATAAAATTTGTAAATAATCGCCATTTTGTGCATTTAAAGATCTAAGTGTAATATTCTTTTCGATAAGTACACTAGATCCTTGTATATTTCGGTAATATACTATATTGTTTTGAGAATTTTGTATATTTAAATTGTTAAATACTTGATTTACAAGATCTCCGCTTGGTGTATCGAGATAATACTGAAAGTTCTGTATATCTCCTTGAGTACCGGTCGTTATTGTGTATAACGACACGCTATCCATTGAGATTTTGTAAATAACAATTGAAAATATTTTTTTGACAACCAAGATGTTTCTAGCCAATCACGCAGATTTTAGTAGATTCAATGTGTCGTACCGACGGAGTGATGAAATAAAAATAAAAACATAACAAAAAAAAAAAAAAATCAACAAAGTGGATAAATTTGTGAATGTCAAATTATGAAAAAACAAATATTTAAAATCATCCAAATTCATTTTCATGAAAAGAAATTCCGAAACAGTAGCTATTCAATTCAAATTGAGGTTGTGAAACCGAAATCCTGGTGTTCATTCTTCCAGTATATACCCGCACATTCTTTTTGGCATAGAGCGTCAAAAAAAGTCAACTGTGATCCAATTTTCCAAACAGATGTGGTTGCAATTCAGATCAGAAAAAAAAGTCAAAAATTTAACAAAATTGACATTATTTTACATGACAGAATTTCGCAAATTTCGAATTCGTGCGAGCACAACAGCCGCACACAATGTCACCAGAAACAATCGACTCTGGTGTCATTGTGTGCAGTTATTGTACACTAAGTACAAAGTCAATACAATCCACCAAATAAAGAATTAGAATGCGCAACTTCACAAAATTTATGGCAATGATGAAGCTGCAAATTCCTCAGAGCTTATGGGCACTCCTCAAACTACAGAAGTAGTCAATCTTGATCAGTATGTTAAGCCACAATACAAAAGTTATAATTGAAGATGATCAAAATCTAGTACATATGAATTCATTTGAATAAACCAAAAAGCATATCCAATCTCTATTTCTTTCGATTTTAAAAAACAATTTGAAAATGATCTAAAATTATTTTCAAAAATACTTTCAACATAATATACTCCATTTTCAAAATCATAATTATATACCACTCAATTAGATCAATATTCTATTGACATTTAATGATTTAGAAAATCACAAAAGATACTAGTATGACTTTGATATGCGCAGGTATGCCCTTTGTTGTTAATTAACTCCTCCATTATTGACTTTGATATGCGCAGTTATCCTAATTATTATTTACTTCATTAAGTCTTTATGACTTCTAATCACTATATTGGGATGCTCATATTTTTTATTATCTAATGTTTGATATTTCATTTTCAAGTTTACATGACAAAATTTTTCGAAAATGTCAGATATTGAAATCAAAAAAAAAAAAAATACGTTATATGAGCTAATGACTGCAAACAATAAAGAAAACCCTATTACAGAACAAATTTATACAGAGCAACCAGAAATAATACAAGATTCAGTCATGGATGATATAGATAACGATGAAAATAACCAAGAATCCGATTTATTTGATTCAAATTCGACTGACAACGAAGAAGAGGATAATAAAAATCAAAACAATAATGATAATAACGATCAACTTCCAGAATTTAATGATGAAGCTGAAGTTGATCCAATAAATTCTAATTCAAATAATCAAACTCACTCGGTAAATACTAATACTCAAGAAAATACACCAGAAAAGCCTAAAAAGGAGATTTCTCCAGAATTAGCAGCTTTTCTCGAAGACATGCCTTTTGGACTCGGAAAAGATTTAAGCTCGCGCGTCAGGAAAGATGATGATCATTCTGGAATAAGGCCAAATCTTCCTTCAGCAAAAAAACTGAAAGAAGAACAAGAAAATCATATGAGTCAAAGATCTCCGAACGGCTCCCCTATAAAGAAACCAGTTATTCGAAAAAAGATAGTACATCCAAAACCAAAAACAGCATTAGAAGAGGCTTTAGACTTATTTTCAAATCCTTCACCATTTTCATGGCAACAAAAGCCAAAAGACACAACACCATCATTACCTCCTAGACAAAAGCAAATACCTTCTAATACAAATACAGCAAAACAATCTTCATCAAATATCTTTATCGATGGAACTACATCTGCGCCTAATGAAATACAAACCGAAAAACAAGAATCAGTTCCAAGCTCAACAAAGGCCACAAAATTCAATTCACAAACAAGTACACAACATAATTCAGATGAAGAGCCCGAAATCGAGCCACCGCCAAAGAAGAAGTCGTCACCTAAGAATGAGAAACCAAAACATTCATCTCCATCGCAAAAGCCATCAGAAGATTTAAGCATTTATCTAAATTCCGCATCGAAGCAAGAAACTCCCCAAAAACCACAAAAAGATACTGTCCCTAAATCAAATGATGATACAACAATGACTTTCTTGACTGGTTTAACAGATGATCAAGCTTATACAGGAACAGATCAACTTCCACCAGAAACTCCACCTTTATCATCACAATCAAGTTCACATAAGTCTCAGACAACACGTGCACCTAAGAAGAAGAGAATGAACTATGCTATGATGAGCTTTTTGGGTCCACCAAAACTTCCTGTGACGAAACCAATCGACATTACTAAATACGAATACAAAGATGCTGATTTTGATGTCGAAGGAAATATTGACAAAATTCCTCCAAAATTACTTGAATTATTGGATTATCCACATGAAAGCCTAACTTTCCACGCTTTATGCGGCTCATTGTTGCCAAATGTTCCATCAGAACATATCAGCAGAGTAGTTTTGGAGCTCAAAAAAGTTATGCAGAAAACGACATCAAACGGTTTAATTGCAGAAAGTTTGTATGTGCAAAATATTCAAGATGATCTGAAGAACGCACATGCCAAGAAGAAAGCAGAGAAAGACCCAGAAGAATATAAGGAAAAATTAGAAAAAGTTCAAGGAAAACTCGACAGAATTAAAGAAAGTTATAACGAAAAAATCAGAGAAGTTGAAGAAGAAGAAAACCAAGCCATGAATGATTTAGAAGAAAAGTTCCAATACGAAGCGCAGGAACTTGACAATGAGTGGAACTCTGAACACATGCAGAACAAGTTCAATAAACCTTCTGCTAAGTTGATCGACTTGAGAAATGAAGCGAAGGTTAATCTTAAGGCACACAGATTCCAAGAAGCAATTCTCATTGCTAACGAAATTGCAGCACTCGAAGAACAAGAGAGTGGAGAAGCAGGAAAGAGAATGGCTGATGCATATAATGCTGCTGCACAGAGATTGCAAAACAAATATGAAGCTGACAAAACTGTTCTCAATGATACTTTTGCTGCAAAGAAGAGAAAATTGCAGGTTGAGCAAGAGCAATCTGAGCGTCCATTCCTCACACAAATGGAAAAGTATAATTCTCAGATTTCGCAGATTGAAAGAGAGAAAGAGCTTGAAAAGAGAAGATCAAAAAGAGAAGAAATAATTAAAAAAGGTCAGCAAACGAGAAACGCGAACAAGCCACAGTTGACAAATATAGCACCAATACAAATAGATGGAAAGCTTAAACTTCCACCACTCCCAACAATGAGTCACTCCAGAGTGAATTCAGCTCTGAACTCAACATCGATGTCAAAATGATTGTTTTATTATGTATTTTAGATTCTTGTTTATGTAAATTGTAGTTATATAACAGAATTGTTTTTCCCCGTAATTATGAATACGTAATGCAACATTTTAAATCGAATGTTATTAAATTTTTCATTTTTTTCAACTGAGTGTAACTATGATGGTGAAATATGCCGCTATAAGAAATAAATCATGAATAATAATCAATAATGATACATAACTAATATATATTTATTATTACAATATTAAAAAGAAAACAATGAGGGAAAAATCATGTTTCAATCAGTGAAGCAAGAATTGATCTCAAGAACATTCGAGATTTTTCTGATGATTGGACAGATGGAAGTTCCCAGAGTCCTAACTCACGATTAGAAAGAAGCTCAAACAACAAAACCTGGAGTCCCCATGGTCTTGGCTCGTATGGAGCTCTCCTCATTGCGACAGATGCAATGATTTCCTTCACTAAATAACCATCTTGTGTAATTGCACTGATGCTGAAAATCTCAACAAGAAGCTTTGCGAAAAAGTGAGTGTTTCTGCTTGGATATCTTAATAAATCTATCAAACAATCGATTATAATTTGAGATATACTTGACTTGTTTGCAACAATCAAAAACATAATCAAATTGAATATTGGCAATTGCTTAAATGGAATTCTTGGTGCTGATACTTGCCTCGGAGAGAAAGTCATCTCGAAGCATGCATCAATAATTTTCGGTATTGATCTATTGTTTTCTATAATATAATCTCTTATCATTGCAGCATCATTTGCATCGATCTCATATATCTGTTCTTCGCTAGTTCTCTCGATTATTCTTTCTATGGCAGCAGAAATATTTTTATCAATGAATAAAACTGCTGGATTCACTGGATAACAGATTTGGTGGACATCAGGAAGTTTGTCTATTCTGAAATCAGAAGCTGCTGGTGGAATAAAAATGACTCCACTTGGTGCAGCTGATAAAATTAGATTTCTCAGTTCATAGAATTGAGTTGGAATAATATGACATAAAACTGATGCAGCACCAACAATAAAATCAGGAAAATCATGCAGTAAAACTAAAACAAAGCGAAGCAATGCTTTGTATAAAACTTGGAATATTGGAGGTTGATATGAACTTTGTGCTAAAATTACTGCACAACACATGTCAGATAACAATAGCTGTAAAAGTGGCCATGAATAATGAGCAACAGCCAAAGAAACAACGAAATAAGGATTGGAAACTAAATCAAACCAAATATAAGTGAAAGAAGGAACCAATAAAGGTCTCAAATCATGCAAAGTTGAAACAGCTGCTGCAAGTGTTGACGATTCTTTTGATGATATCTTTAAAACTTCGGAGAAAATGTGTTTGAATGATAAGCTTAAAGAATACTTTGTAGATCTCGCTAATGAAGATAAAGCAGAAAGCAAAGGTTCTTGTATTGAAGAAAAATCATTGAAGTGAAGTGCGCATATCATAAATTTTTGGAATGAGATTTCTTTGCCTTTTGATATCGCGACAACGAAGAAATCTCTCGGCATCCTTAGACATGCTTTAACTGTCTTTTGTATCTGGCTTTCATTTTGAGAAGAAAGTGAATTTTCCCATTTTGTAAATAATGAACTAAAATCATTATTATTTGCAATTTCTTTGACGGGATCGACTTCTTTAATTTGTGTTGCATTTGGTGATTCTCTAGATGACATTAGTGTTATTCCATTTAACAAATTTTTGATATTCTTTTGATTAACAGAAAATTCTTCACTTTTTGGATAAGAAGCAATCAAGAAAATGGAATGAACCAGCATCAGTGGATCAAATTCATTTGTTTCGCATATATAGAGATTAACGAAGTTTGCAATCATAGCAGCAAACTGTGGATCTTGGTTCGGCCTGTTTAAAACTTCAGTAAAAATCTCGTCAAGGTCATTAATATGAAAAATATTATATCTTATCATCATCGCTAAAGCTTCTGGCGGCAAAATTACGTTTTTCAGAAAAAGCAAAGAAATTTTGCTAACATTGTTACTTGTATTTATTTTGTGTAGTATTCTAGAAAATGCGCAAACTAAGACTTCATTCGATAGTTGAGAAAATGATGAAGCAAAGTAACCGAAAAATGTTCGAATTATTCTGATTAATCTTTCTTCAGGAATTTCTTCAATTATTGGATAATTCCATAGTAAATTCATCAAAATTGAGTGCTGATCTATATCGAATAATGTTGATCTGTGCCTGGTCAACTCATATTGTGTTTCTGACAAAATTAAATTAATATAATTATTAATTTCTTCGTCAATATCTATATCAGGCATTTCCTGTTTTTCTATATAAATATCATTACAAAGTCTAATATCAGCATCGAGTGAATAATCTATGAAACTATTCTTTTCTTCAATTTCATCCAGTTTGCAAACCTGCCGACAAGAATGGAAAGCTTTGTTATGCGAAATCTCCTTAATTAAACTCGTACACCACTCATTATTTGCTTCACATATAAATTGAGCCCATTGTGCATCATAGTCTTCTTCGAATATCTGCATTAACTGCTCCTGGAATGATCTCTTAAATGAGAAGAAAACATCTTGCGAGATTAATGAAGAAGAAAGTAATCCTGTCAAATAATAGGCTGAGCTTAATAATTTCGATCTTGATTTGACAGTATTCATGTCAATACTGATTTGAGTAATTGCTGTGTTTGTGATTAAGTCGGCTATTTTTGATGCTTCGAGTTTAATTAAATTGAAAATTGCAAAAATTAATTTCGATTTTGCGGAATCAATGTTTTCCTTCATCTTTGATGATTCTCTAATTTTAATATTACCTTCTATTAACGAAAAGCACAAATTTTCATCGAATGCGCATATTCTGTCGATTTGAGTTTGTGTGAATAATTTTTGCAGTGAAATTGGTTTTCTAACAAAATCAAAATTATCATCAACTTTGTCAGGGAAAATATCTAAAAATTGTCCAACATCATCCAAAGAAACACGAAAGTGCTGCAACAATGATTCGACGCGGAATTTTATCGATCCTTTAATCCCTGGTATTACAGCTATGGATGTCATTATCTGAATGATTCCGCTCGTGAAAGGATTTGGGGGATAAAAGAAAAATGATGCCTGTTGCAAAACCGAGCAAACAAAGGGAACAACACCATATAACTTTCCTAGTGATAGCGAGTAATAAAGAATATCTTTGAGATTAACGATATCTGAAGTAAAACATTTTGTTTGTTTGAGTGTTAAATTTCCTAAGAATTTGCCAATGTTCGAGAGTTTTATATGAGCAGATATATTTTTGTCAAATTTTGGATCTCTTATTGTCGAATAAATATAAGCACCAATTGCATAACAAACAGACTTCACCAAATTTGTTTGAAGAAGAGAATTTGTCAATATTTCGATTTTTGAAGGTTGTTCGCTGATAAAATTAACAATTGAAAGTGCCAAAAAGTTAAGATGTTGATTATGTTTTTCGATTGCTGTTTGAATAGAATTGGAGTCAATTAATTGTTGTATGGACCTTGATATTTTAACTGAAGGAGTTTTAACATTCATGAACATTAGAACTTTTTCTGATATAGGAATGTCATCTAATGTTTCGATGAATTCTTGGAAAGCAAATGAATTTAATTTTTTCGAAACTTTTTGATATAATTCTTTGTTATTTTTGTAAAAATTATTGATCTGTAGTAATTTTGATGCAAAGAAGCAATGCGAATCCATGCATTTCATGAAACACTGAACAAATTTGCAAGCAAAAGAAAAATTCGTATTTTTCTCTAAACTATTTTCAATGAATTCAAAAATCGTTTGCAAAAAGTTTTGTGGGATTAATTTCATTCTCAAAAGGTCAATAATTAAATCTACTATAAGATCATGCTCATCTGAGCTATGTTTGTCTAAATATTTCAGTTCATTTGTGACTAAAAACATAAAATATTCGAAAAATGTTTTGTCGTCTTTTTCTGATTTTTTCACTTTTTCTATGACTGACTGCAAATTTGCTTCGTTTCTCATATAAGGATTGAGAATGTCTTCTGCGGACTTTCGCATGGAGTCGCTAACTTTCTGTGTTTTATATGTGAAATCAAGTTTCGCTATGTTTGGATTTGTCTGGCAAATTTGGTTGTATTTCGTGACAATTTTGGTTCTCAATGGTTTGGAAAAGTTCGAAAAACTGTTCTGAAGATATTCAAACATAAGGATAATCGAATTTTCGTGGAATTGATTTTTTGAAATTTCAAATTGATCGAGAAAATCAATTAATCGTTCATTTTCAACAATAATTTTCATATATAATGCTGGTGATATATGATAATTCCAAATAGCAATTGAAGCTAAGTGCATAGAATAGTTCATATCATTTTGAATTAGTAAAATTGGTATCTTATCTTTTGGTGTCTTATCAAGGATTAGTCTCACATTAGAAATTAAGCTATTTGAATACAAAAAAGAGAACTTTTTCATGATTTGTGGGCTAAATTCCCACATTTCTTCAATTATTGACATATCTTGATTTTGCTCGTAGAAATATGACAACAATACTGTGATATATGTAGGATCAATGAGATTAGTTTTCATTAACGAAAATAAAATTATTGCTGAATAATTTTTTCCACATTCATGGAATAGTTCTTTGACACTTTGGATGTTTTTTCGTGAGTATTCTATTATTTTTGTGATAAAACTAGAAGATTTCCAACATAAATAATTATTTTCGAATTTGAAAATTGGATTTTCGCTTTTTGCAATATATTTAAGGAATGCAAACTGAGAGTCCATATTCTTCCATTGTTTAACCAAAAATGTTGTATCAAAAATGTATGAATTCAAATTTATCAGTAATAACGTGAGTGTATTAAATCCAGATGTATTTAATCTAACAAGCTCCTGATCATCAAGTTGTTCGTAAATAGTTTGCATGTTTGTTTCTGATTTTAAATAATCGAATATTTCTCTAAAAACATTTTCGATGTTATTTTGTGGAATAGATTGTGCATTTATGCAGAATTCTTTGTTATATGACAAAGCAATCAAATATTTTCCGAAATTAAAGTTATCATAAATATGACATATTTCAATAAGTGTTTGTAATTTAATTATAGAGTTATATCTGTATTCACTTACTATATCTAATAACGATACATCAATAGAATGATTCAAATCTAGATAAATTGTTGGATTTTCATCCAAAATTTGTTGATTTTTGCTTCCAAATCCAAGTTCGTTTAGCTTCTCGTACCAAAAATCGGATAATTTTGGATATCTTATATTAATTGAGCGATTAATCTGTTTTGTTTTAAGAATTTCGATTGCTTGAGTTGAGAATTTTGAAAATGCTGCACAAATTAGGAGTATAGCAGCATTATCCATTGAAACGGATGAAAATAATCTCTTTAAAAATATGTCTTGTTCATTAAAAACTCGAATAGTGATATCATAAAAGAAATTCTGTTCATAAAATACAGAAATTGTATCATTAGCTATCGAAAATAAGAAAATTGTCTGCTGTTCCGTTGTTTTTTGGTCAATTATTTGAGTATAGATGTCTTTCATGATTGAATAATAGATAACGCTGCCAAAATCAGCAGAATAGCGCGAAATAACAGTTAGTATGGATGAAGTTATCCCTTGATTCAGCTCGCAATGAAGTAAATTCGTTAATTGCTTACAAAGAATTTCATCCATAAAAGTGAAGTCATCAAAAATCCATCTTTAAATGAAGAAAATAACAAATAAATCATAAAAACAATTTTTGTAAGTTTTATTCGATTATTCATATGATATTTCTTGAAATTCATTTGAACATAGGCTTTATCATTGACTAACATTGATTACTAATATATATGTGTATTATTTATGGGTTTATATTAATCAGATATGTTAATTATTATGCTGATATATATATATATCTATTAGAAAATTCTCATAATGAGAAAATCGGCAAATGCAGGTCTTTTCTTTGCATTTTTGACTCAGATTAAAACAATAGCCAGTTTCAGATTGTTCAGTTTTGCTGTTATCATAAAAACACATACTAAATAGATAGTTTGGTGGATTATTTGATAAATCTTGTTCGATACTTATACATCCATCGGTAATAGCATGAAAAATTCATTGATAAAGAAAGTAATTCGAGTTTAAAGAGGATAGAGTATTTTGAGGCGAGAAATCAACACCTAATTTATCATATGGATGCTGCTCTTGATAGAACTGGTTCCATATGCTCTCTGGTGCAGTATCCTTGTACAATTAAAAATATTAATCCAATAAAAAGTCGAATTATAGCATTTATAAAAATAAAAAATCTCCTCCCGTGTGGATCGAACACACGACTTCCAGATTAACAGTCTGACACTCTAACCAACTGAGTT
>MRSU01010732.1:0-17283 GCA_008369845.1 Trichomonas gallinae
AAAAAAAAATGTAAATTAAAAGCCTTACATTTGCAAAAAAAAAAAAAAAAAAAAAAACGGTTAGATTGCTGACGTTACATAACGGTTTACACTTTAAAGCATTAAAACATTTGTTCAATGAGCTCTGAAGTTCCTAAGGTCCCTTATGTTTTTTGGTGGAATGAGAAACGCTACACAGTCGATGCTGAACTCTTCAAGAAGCTTTCAAAGAAATTCGCCAGAGATTTGGAAGACGAAGAGAAGCAAAATCAACAAACAATCACAGATGTCATGGATGAAGACACATTCAAGGCATTCCTCGCTGCTTGCCAGTTCCAACACTACGATATCACAAGGAAAAACGCATATGATTTACGTAAACTCGCAGAAAAATGGGAAGTTCCTTCTCTTTTCGAATATGTTGATAAATACATAATGGAGAACAGCGTGCAAGAAGACAGAAAGAATTATCTTAACATTTTGGTCGAGAAAGTCAAGACTGATACAGATACTAAGGAAGATTGGACGAATGTTGCCTTCGACATCAACAGATACATGTTCGAAGAGCCATTCAAGACACTTCCACCAGAAGTTATCTACCAAATCCTCGCAATTGCGGATAGAAAATACTTAGATCAACAATTATTCAACGATTTCGTTCTCCAATTGTTCGAAACAAATCCAACAAACGCTGTCCCACTCATGCTTCGCCTCGATTTCTCTTTACTTACAGATGAGCAGATCGAAAATATTTTCATGAAGAAGAACGTTCACCAGATGAACATTAACTACTTTACTGCTGCCTCCTTGTCCGCTGTTACAAACAAGACAAGACTCCAGCTTCAAAACGAGGAAATCAGACAGAAAATCAATTTAGATGTCTTCAGGGTTAAGAATGTGCTGCATAGAAACACTATTACTGAAAACCTTACAACGGAATATCAGAGGGAAGTCGCTTCAATTCACGATACAATCAACGCACAGAGAAACCAAATCGAACAACTCGAAAAAGACTTCGCTGTACATAACAAGCGCATGGAAATCATTGAGCACAAGATCACTAGCTCAAGAACACCGTGCGATCGTACAGTTTTGTCAACAATTCAAAATAATGTTCGCGAATATGTTGATAAGACAACAACAGAGGTAAACAAACAGCTCGAAAAGCATTTCCAGAAGATGAACTCATTCTACAACTCTGTTGATAAGCAGACAGACGACTATTTCAGAGAACAGACATTAAATTCTGACAATGAGCACTTCAAATCACAGTTTATGCTCAACTCTGTTGGCGAGCGTAACCGCCAGGTTAATCAATCTATCGAAAAGATGAAAGAACAGATGACAGAAGTCAAAGCTATGCTTTGCGCTAAGATTGTTCGCGATAAGATTCGCTATGATGAATTCCTTCGTCGTAACTTATCTAAGAAGTTTAGAATCTTTGACCAAGAACCTTCTATTTGGGGAATCAAATCTACACAAGTTGAGGATCAGTATCAGCGCCTTACAAAGATGGAGCAACAACTTGATCAGCTTTGCCCAACTAGACAAGGCGATAAAGCGAGTCCAAAGAAGAAATAAATTTAGCTAATCTTTTTTTTTATTAAAAAGTAAGATTTTATTTGGTAATCATACTAATTTTGTCCTTAATTTTTGATGAAAACTCAAAATGTGATTAATGCCAAAATGATTCCTCTTTGTGTTTTCTTGACTTGATTTTGTCTAATATGATATGTTAAATGGAAAAATTGAGTAAAATTACCCAAAATTTAAACATATTGAAGTTTTGTTAATTGCAAATATTGAAATATCAATATTTTGCCTAGAAATCCTGATAATATCTTTATATGGTTCTCTTTATTGTTTCTACATAGTTCTTATTGATTTAAAATGTATTTTAAAATAGAAATATATAATGTAATGATTTTCACATTCAAAAAGAATTAAAATAGCAGTTTGATAGCAATACTTTCATAATTGAAACTTTACATACAATTTTTTTGAAAAATAATTTTGACTGAAATTTAACAACATTTCTTCGACTTTTTGCCAAAGTCAATGTAATCGGTATCATCATTCTTGAATGTAACAGAGTTTGATTCAGCGATTTTTTCGAATAATTTATTAACATTTTCTCCTGTGGCTGCCGAAGTCTCTATATAGAATAAAGCACTTATCTTTTCCGAATATTCAGTAGCCTCTTGAACACTTACTTGTCTTTTATGTTGCAAATCGGATTTATTTCCAACAAGCACATAAACGCAATCTTTTGGTGCTCTTTCGCGAAGAAGCTGATGGAAATTCTCAAGGCCTTCGAATGATTGTCTGGAAGAGATATCATAAACTAAAACTGCGACTTGTGACCCATAAAAGTACATAGGCGTTAAACTTCTATATCTCTCTTGTCCTGCTGTATCCCATATATTGAATTGGCATGGTCCTTTTGGTGTTTTCATTTCATGTGTTAAATTTGCAGCGCCAACCGTTGCGTAAGTTGCATCATTGTATTCATCGCGGGCAAAGCGTACAGCGATGCATGTTTTTCCGACACCTGCTTCGCCGACTAAGATTGTTTTTAACTTTTTCATCTAAAATTTTTGGAACGGTTTGAAAAAGTTTTGCCATCGTTTGTTTTAATCGCATCTTTCACTCATTAGTCTTATTGTGTTGAAAAACAGCGAAATGCCGTAAAATATTTTGTCAATCCTTTATGCTTCACGGAATTATAGATATTAATGGATTTTTGTCATGTAAATGATTATTTTGACAAATGTCAAACATCAATTTAATATATTATCATATGAATGAGCATTAGATAGGCCTGTTAACGAAACACATACATGGCAAGAGCTTCGGTTTGTCGTAGCTACTAATATGATGTAATTACTGTAGAATAAGAAATACAAGCCCTTTTGTCACTTTTCGGGTGCCCAACGAAATCTATAGGGAATTGGTTCAGAGCGCTTTAATCACAACATTCTACTATTTTCAGTAGCATCTAGTAACAGCTTGACTTCTTAATTACATCAATGATTTAATATATGATTGGAAATATGAAACAGAAAATTGCTTTATAGAATGTTGATAAACTATGTTTTTATCAACATACTTTTTTGACTTGTAATTTGTCAAATGACGAGTAAATTCATCAATTTGTCAATTGACACGTAAATATGTTTTGACATTTAGATTATCATTATTTAATTAATTATTCCAACCCATCATATACATTACATGAAGAAGTATTCACTGTAGATGGGTACCAGTATACTGTTTTCAACAATTCCCTTTGGCTTAAAGTATTTCACCACAATTCCACAGGTGGAGTTTATTTTGAATCTAATGAAGAAGCGAAAATATGCAAGAAACCGGATAAATATTCTATACTTTACAAAATCAATGATAATTTTAGATTAGAAAGATCTGGTACGCAAAAATTTTCATTTTTATTAGAATATCCACAAATTCCTCAATACATAGTATGGCAACAAACATCCTCTATCTTTAATTATGGAAATACATCCAAAGGATTTGAATTCAAATATGGCAACGGATCATGGGATAATTTTCAGGGTTTACACTCTTGGCATGTTTCCACTTTTCTTTCTGGCGATGATAATGGTGTAAATTGGTTCTATGCAATTGGTACCACGCATAATTTGTATAATCCTTATTTCCCAGCTCCTCGCAGCAAATATGTTTTAGTTGCTGACTTATGGATCGAAGTTGGAGCGGTACAGCGTTTGAATCTTATTCAAACTGCAATATGTTCCTTGAATCATTTTTGTTTTAACTCCACATTGAAGATGTTCGAGTGTGTTTTTATTTTTATGGAAGAGTCATGATATATTATAATCAGAATTATAAAAACACTAAAATTAAAAATTTTGATTTAAATTTTATATTATTTTACAACATAGCTTTATATAAATCTTTTGAACTATCACATATATAATCATTAGTTGCAGTATTATACAAAGTCAGAAAATATTATTTCAAAATTCGAAATGAACTAATGAATAGTATTAAAATCAATGCCATATTATAAAAATATTTTATATTTAAATACAAACATAAATAAGTTTAATTAGAATGAAGAATTGATTCAACCTGATCAACAATTGATTGAGTCTCTGATAGATCCAATAGTGAACGAAGGTCTCTATCCTCTCTCATTAGGAATTCAAATCTATTTTTGAGTGATTTGATGAAATTTTCGAAATTATTTTCATCAATTTGATTTCCAACGTTAAATAAAGAAGAGAACTGAATAGCAATATTAGCAATGAATTTTCTTTTCATTGACTCATATTCGTGCTTAATTTCTTCAGTTTTATTTTTGAAATCAGATTCAGCAGATAATTTTAGTAGTTTCTGCTGTGATTCCGAGTTCATCTTTTCTCTTTCAAGTTCAGCCTGTGTTGCATGCAGCTCTATCTCAAGCTTCTTTATTTTCAGCTGCAGCATTGATGAGAACTCAACTTGTTTATCTCTTTCTTCCTTCATTGATGATATTGAAGAATTTAGTTCACCAATATTTTTCTTGCATTCTTCATTTTCTGCGACAACATTGTTGCATATGCTAGCATACTTTTCCTCGTATATTGAACGCTCGGATTGTATTCTTTCGTTCATTCTTTGCTCGAGATTTATATTTTCTGTTTTTAGTGATTTAATTTCATTTGTTTTTGATTCGCATAATTCGGCAAGTTCATCAATTTGGAGTTCAAGCTGTTTGATGTTTTCTTCTTTAGTTTTTAGTGTGTTATTTAATGTAGTGTTTTCATCCTTGTGTTTTTGTATTTCATTGACTAACAACAAAATCTTTTCATCATATGTTTTCTTTTGTGTTTCGTAACCTAAAAGTATATCATTTGCTTTCTTTTCACTTGTTTGAATTGCTTCTTGTGATTCAAGAGAGAATTTATTGAATCTATTTGTTAATTCTTCCTTTTCTTTTGTTAAGTTTTCAATTTGATTTTTAGCTTTTTTCAGTTCATTTTTCAAAGCTTTTCTTTTTTCGTTCATTTCTTTGATTAGTTTGTGGAATTCAGTTTGTTGTTCGCTCTGTGTTTTGACATGACTCTGATATACATCATTTAACACATCAATTGTCTTCTTCATTTCAGCAATTGTTTCTAAACATTCGCGAGGAGAATCCGAATCTAGTTCATGGTAAAATTCATACAAAATTCTGTCGTATTCTGAATTTTTGTTCATAAAATCATTGAGCTTTGTCAAGATAAGGTTGTTGTAGTTATATAGCTGTTCTAAAATTTTGTCGTTTGACTCAAATTCAACTTGTGAGAAAATGTTTTTCAGTTTTCCAGTGAAATCAATATTGTAATTTTGATTTTGTTCATTTTGGAACTTTAACTGGTTAACTTCGCTTTCAAGTCTTTCTATATTACTTGTATACCATCTTGCAATAGCATTCATAACGTTTTTGAGTTTTGTTGGCGTTTTCAGAGTGAAATTCGATGAAATATCATTAACGATGTTTGACAATTCTTGTGGAAATTCTTTACATGTCCAATAAGCGAGCGGAATCAAAGATGACTCGTCAATATCTTGAGATTTGATGAGTTTTTCGTGTAATGTCTTGTTTTCTAGTTGCAATGATTCTTTTTCTTGCTGTATTTTCGATTTTAATGAATTTAATTCTGAGAATTCATTTTGAAGCTTTTTGTATTCTTCTGTTATATCGTTGATTTGTTTCTGCAGTTTCAAGCTTTCTTCCTTTTGCAGTTGGAATGTTTCATTGTTGAATTTTATTTCAGCAATTGATTTTTCGTTTTCCAACTTTAGACTTTTTATCGAATTTTCTTGATTTTCAATTTTCTCTTTGCATAGTTTTAATGATTCAGTTTGTTCCTTGAATTTAGCCAATGTCTCATTTAATTGCTTTGACAGTCTTTCGTTCTGCATTTTAAGTTTTTCGTTATCATTTTGAGAAATTGAAAAATCGCTTTCAAGATGTAAATATTTCTTTCTTAAATTTTCCTGTTTCTCTTCTAATGTTGAACCTTTTGTGACTAATTTTGATAGTTCAGACTGTAGTTTGCTATTTTCTTCGCTTTGCTTAGCTATTGTTTGTTTCTGTTTATCAAGAATTTTGTTTAATTTTATGATTTCATTTATTTTCATGTTTTCGAATTCATTTTTAGTTATTTGCAGTTGTGTTTGTGCTGATGTCATTTCTTTCAGTCTCTGCTCAGACTCCAAACTTACTGAATCGAATTTCTTCTTAAGAGTCTGATATTTCTTTTCTTGCTGGATAAAAGCTTGTTTTAACATATTAATTTCTTTTTCATGAGATTTAGTTAATTGATCAATCTTTTTATCGTGTTCATTAGTCATAACTTTCTTTACTGATTCTTGTGCTTCACGAATTTCGGCTTGGATGTCGATATTTGATTCATTTTCAGATTTAACACTTATTTCTTTTTCAATGTATTTTATGGTTTCCCTTGGAGGCTGAGAGAACATTGTTTGGAGTTCTTCTAAGTTTGTTACTGAATTTTGAAAATATGATGATGAAAGTTGAAAAATCAGGTCAATTTTATGGTTAAATTCTTTTATTTGTGATTTATAATGATTTTCTGTTTCTTCTAATTGCTTATCTCTTTTATTTATCTCCATTTGATTCAAATCTTGACAATTTATAAGTTTTTTCTCCAAATCTTTGATTTCTTTCGTATACATATTTTCTAACTGCTTCTTTTCTTCGATTAATTTGGCTTCTAAATGCTTATTTCGTGATTGTGAAACTTCTAATCTGTTTGCTAAATCGTTTATGTCTAATTTATTATCGCAAATCTGTTTGTTGAGTGTCTCATTTTCCTTTCGAAGAAGGTCTAAGCCCTCGTTAATTGTTAACGCATTTTGGAATTGATCTAAAAGTCTTTTGTTTTCTTCTTGAAGAACTTCATTCTGCTGCTTAAGTGCAACAGGATCTAATTCTTGACTCTCATCATGAATAGAATTTTTTATTGATTCTACATTTCCATTCATTCAAATATTTTGATAATTTTATTATTGATTTAGAATTGTATACAAGATCTTAGTGTTTATTCACATCTATAGGCTTTCAAAATCATATTTGATATTTAACCTTATTTGAAAATGTCAAACTAACTTCTCTTTTCCCAGTACCTATTTAGCAATGATGGAAACAGCATCTATTAGAGGGGTATTTCATTAGATGTAAAGAATATATATTTTAAGATTATTAAAAATACATTTTCTTATTAATTGGAATAAACTAATCTGATTCATGTCACATGTATATTGATATTATAATATAGTGCTTAACCAAATATGAAATTGATAATTCGTCAAATTGACGAAACAAAGTTATAAAGTTATTTCATTGACAGCAAGTCAATCAAGTGGTAAATATCTTGATATATAATGCTAAATAGGAAATTTGCTAACCATCAAATTACGTCAAAAAGCAGTTACGTAGTTGCGCTAAATATTTACTCTTATGTGTTTATACAGGCCATAAGGATGCCAATAATTATGATTTTAACAGTTTTTATAAGATTTTGGAATAATCAAAATCTTTGGCAAATTGACACTTGACGATTATTACGGTTGTAGCAAAAAAATGTTTGTTATTTTCTTAGCGTTAGCATTCACATTAGAACAATATGAAATACCAGACCAGAATGGCTGGGGCAGGAAATTAAGAAAGGCTGTTAAGAGAGTTGGCCATGCCGTTAAAAAAGTTACAAAACCAGTTGTTAAGGCAGTTCACAAGGTTGGACATGCTGTTTCCAAGGTTATCTACGACAGAAAAGATTCAATGTGGGCAGAACCAATTAGAATCACTAAACTCGAAAAACAATTAGGCAACAAGCAATATTCTACAACAAATCTTGAAACACTTGTTAACCAGATCGCCTCAGAATTCAAGATTGATGCTGCCAAGCTCAGAAGTTTCTTCCAGCGCGCTCGCTTCACAAAAACCACAAAATCACTCTTCAACATCCTCAACTTCGATAAGCTCGGCACAGTTAAAGACCGCGTTGCTTCTCTTGGCACATGTGTTATCAAAGTTACAAAAAATGGAAATACATACAACGTTGATGTTCGCGAGGCTGTTTCCCGGGCTACAATCTACGCCAACAACGCAATGAAAACAGTAAGTAAGCGCTGGGGAGGCCTTTCACGCTCATCTCATACAACCCGCTCATGGCGCCCACTTACAGCTAATGAAATCACACAGATTTTCAACGAAGTCAACAACAACATCAAAAACGAGGTGAATCAGTACAAGAATATCTAAAATTTAAAATTCCACCTTTATTTGATTTTTAGTTGATGTTTTTATTTAGCAATCCCATTTCTATATTATATTACAACTATCAATGATTGATAATAAAATAAAAAAAAAGATAAAATAATTGAAATCATTTGATGAATTTAGAATATTTGAGGTTACAATCTGCAACAATGTTATCCAAATCAATAATAGTTCAATATGATGGAAGAATAACCTATTTCGCCTTTATTTCCGTATTTAGACATATGTAACTTGATATTTATATACTATAGCTAGAATTTATTGAAATATCACATATATTTGGAAAAAAAATCGATTTTGAATTGACAATAGAAATCAAAAGACGCTTTCTTATTTTGACTTCCTTAATATTCACTCGAAACTTCCTAAAATTCATCGTTAATTAGTTTTTTATGTTGTTTTATTAAGTAAAAAAGTGCATATCCTTATTCAAAAAACTGGATCACGTATTACTTCAAGTTAATTTATTAAACTGGTTAATGGATTAAATGCAAACATGCTATAGCAAAAACTAATGAGCACAATATTGACAATACAATATATGAAGTAGCTATTTTATTCTGGTAATTTTCGGAGATATTATTCGTTTTTCTAGAGCTGTGTCTTTAGCAAAAAATTTTGTCACTTTTCAAATTTCTTTTAACAGTTTTACGGTCTTTGTTGTAAAAATATTTTAGATGATATTTATGAATTTTAAGATTTGGAAAAATGACAATTTTGATAACCTCATAGAATTAATTGATAGTATTCCAAACGGTTTAGGACTGTGACTGTTTATGATTCTTTCTATAATTGTCCTAGAAAGATTTAAAGGTGGAGATAATAAAACTGGTACTTTGGGGCCAGGCTACTATAATATAACTTGCCGTGGTGCAAATGGAGGTGATTCTTATGATGATAATATTATTAAAGCAAAAGGAGGAAATGGTGCTTCAGGATATATTATTTATGCAGCAAATGATGCATTCTCGTATCATGTGATGGTTGGAATGGCAGGAAAAGCAGATCCAAAAGGATTTCAAGAAGGTGGATGGCCAGATGGAGGGAGAAGTGGCATGGATACAGGTAGTGGTCCAGATGGCTATACTCCAAATGATGGATCAGGAAGTGGAGGTGGTTCAAGTCGTGTCTATATTAATGATAGCATTGCATTAGTTTGCGCAGGTGGATCTGGGGCTGTTTTCAACCAATATGGTGCTCCAGGTGGGGGAAATGGATACAATTATGTTGCAAAAAATGAATTTTCTAATTATTCAAAAGAGAATTTTGAAAAATTTCAAAATCATTCATTCACAACAAATAATTTTAATGGGTGTAATGGTAGAGAAAGTCCTAATGTGCCTGGAGCTGGTGGTGGAGGGGGTTATTTTGGTGGAAAGTGCATGACTTATAAAGAATTTGTCTATTGGAAATGGGGAGCGGCGAGTGGTGAATCATATATTAATGAATCTTTAGATGGTATAAAAGATAGTGACGTCAAAGATGGATTTGATTCCCCAAATAATTTGAATAAAAATGGAGAAATTACAATTGAAGAGATTCAATGTGGCGGTGAGTCTTGTATTGTGTGTTCACTTGATAATATAAGTCATTGCGATATTTGTAAGGTTGGATATTTTTTGAATGATAAAAAATGCGAGAAATGCAGCGATGATTGTGTAGCATGCAATACTACATCAACACATTGTCTATCATGCAAAGACAAAAGAAAACAAGTTCTAAATGGAAAATGCGTTTGGCAAAAGACGGTTTCTTATCATGACTTCATTCACAAACACTCCAAAATTCCTAGGATTCAGCGTTATTCAAGATAAAAATTTTGGAGTCATTAGATTTACTGAGATATTTCCAGAAACATATATAAAAAATGCGCATCATATTACATGAAACTAGTAAGTGCATATTCATAACATAAAGAGATTGAATTTCGCACTCAGATGTTGGCTGGAATGAAATTACCCTAAAATATGTCAATAAAATTTATTTACGCGTCAAAAATTTTAAGTTTTGAATTGTTTACATAATAATTTACGTGACAAATAAAAAGGTTTTGAATAGTTTACATGATTTATTTACTTGACAAATGTATTTGAATAATTTACATGTCAAATATTTGAACGCTCGTTAAAAATTTTTAGAGTTTATTTGACGGCTTATTTCAGAACATAAATAAAACATGAGTGACGGATTAATTCCTCTTTCTCAAATGGTTATGTATGATTATGACTACGAAGATAAGGATGGTGTCGTAAGAATAAGTATTGAAGTACCATCAACTTTCAACGTCGACATAATTAAAGCAGAATTAAATGATGAGAAAAATTCCATTTTTGTTCATGCATCAGATGATATCTGTCCATTCCTTTGTGGAAGGTTATATGGTAACGCAACTGCGCTAACTCGTAAAATCGAAAATGGAAAATTAATTATTGAACTTACTAAAGCCGAGGACAATGAGCCATGGAATATCCTTATTACATCAAATCATACTGAAAACAAAATGATTGATCCAAAATCAGCTTTTGCAATTTATAATCTTTATCTCTTAACATTAAGCCAGCACACTGACAATTCAAACTTTCAAATTGCTACCCAGTATCTTCAATTTGCCGCGTCAGCTGGTTATATTCCGGCTCTTAGAGAATACGGTCAAAATTTACTCAAAGCAAAAGAAACATTTGTTAACGGTGTTGAGCTTTTGAAGGTTTGCTGTGATAAATACAAAGATCCAAAGTCCGCATTTTGCATTGCTATCGTTCTTGCTCAAACTCCACAAACAGCTGAGCAAGGATTCCCATATATGAAGTTCGCTGCTGATGCTGGCTTCCCTGATGCAATTGTTGGACTCGGCGAATATTACTCTCCTTTGTCTTCTATTACTTATGAACATAAAGATCCTGAAAAAGCCGTGCATTGCTTTGAAACAGCTATAAGCTTGGATAAAGATAACTGGATTGCTTACCATGAGCTCGGAAAGTTGACTTTCCACGGTATTGGAACAAAACAAAATACAACAGGAGGAATTGAGCTTCAAAGGAAGGCTAAGTCATTAAATCCAAACGTTCCACCTATTGAAATTAACGACCAAAGAGTTATTGCTCTTAAAAACCCAGAACCAAAAACTAATGATGTTCCATTCGCAGATCGCGCAATAATTATTGGTGCTACAGCTGTTGTGGCATTAGGTTTTGGTGCTTTAATATACCGTGCTTTTAGAAGAGGTGCAAGATAGAATGTAAATATAAAGATTGTACTTTTATTATTCAAATACAAGCCCAATAATTACACATATATCAATATCATCATAACTAACTATAAAACTCTTTCAAAATCACTAATTTTAAAAAATACAATTGAAACACAACAATAAGATATAGTTAGATTTTTGTTTAACGATTAATTGATTTACTATATGTATTACAATCATTGATTCAAAATAATTATATAATTTAGAATAAAACGCAAAATTTGAAATTTTGAAGAGGATCTGGAGTTTCATACAAACTAGTAGGAGATTTAAGTGGTTTATGGTATAACTATGTGGTTAAAACTGATGATAAAGGAAATAATACACAAATCACAAAAAAATCGGGTAATTCAATGACAACAATGACATTTAAAGGATGTGATGGCAATAATAGCCTTGGAACACCAGGTGCTGGAAGTGGTGGAGGATATTTTGGTGGTGCATGTATGATATTTATTGAATCTGAAGAAAAATGGTGGGAAAAACGTGCAGCAAGCGGGCAATCATTTATAAATGAATCAGTTGAAGGACTTAGAGTCAAAACCTTTCACGATGGAGTATTTAATGAATAATTTATTAATGTTTTTAATTTCTAATATTTCATGTCCAAAAGGTTGCGCAAAATGTGAGACACAACTAGATAAATGTGATGAATGTGCAAATACATTCTATTTGGACAATTAGAAATGTCATCGTTGTTCTGATAATTGCAACAAATGCACTAACGGTAAGAGCTGTGACAAATGTAAAATGGGTTCTTCATGACTCAAGAGAAGAAATGCGTTGAAAAATGCCCAGATAGAACATATAATCTTAAAAAAAAATGATTTCGAATGTAAGCCTTATCCAGATTATTTCGCAGAAATTGATGAAAACGGAGTCTGTATCAAATGTCTTGACATAAGGAAGAAGAATGTCAATGGAAAGTGTATTTTTATGCAAACGGAATCTTTTTCAAAGTTTTGTCCAAAAATTAACAAGTAACAGATTCCATGAGCGATAAAAATAGCCCCTAACGTAATTTACTGTCTTATAAACAATTGTTTGTTATAAATTTTCAATAAAATTTCTATCTATTTAAAATATCATTGGATCCTATGAATACACATCATAAATGTCTTTCTTTTAAATTATTAAGGCTATCTTTTAGTAAATTTTATCTGATAAAATATTAAAAATTTTGCTTGAAATTGTATGCCTACGAAAGATCGGCTGCAGTAACATGTCCTAGTTTTTGCTACACTAGACATCATTATCGATCAAAATAAAAAAAGTCGAAAAACGACACGTAAAATTTTACAAGACATAATTAAAATTTTCCCTTACGAGCTTGAACAATAATGTTTTTTATGTTTATAAACATAACCAAATAGTTATGACAAATGCGAATAATCAAAAGAAGACAAACACTTTAGAAAAATTTTTGCTTGGATAAATTGATCGTTTTGACAAAATTTTGTCAGACTCAAATTTGTGAGAAATTAAAGAAAAACGGTCAAAATAAACAATTCAAAATAATCATCAACGGACGAACCCCAAAACCACTATATTTCTTTCCATTATCTCCTATTATATATATTTCTGATTTTTCCAGCAAATTTTAAAACCGCTTTTTTATCTGAATAAATAAAAAATTTTAAAAATCAAAAATGATTCCAATCAAAGTTAAGCAGCAGCTCGAAAAGGGTACCTGGAAAGATAAATTTACGTTTAACAAGCCATCACTTAATGTAATATTCGATTTAGAAAGTGTTTTAGTGAATTTTGATGATGATCCTGACGATTCTTACGATTTTACAATCCATAAAAGCTATAAACATACTAATAAGTACTTATATGTCAAGAAACGCCCAGGCTTGGATATCTTCTTAAGGAATTTAAGCTATTTTGCCAACGTTATTATTTTTTCTGATTCTTCTCCATTTATTACGGAGCAAATTATTGATAATATTGATCCACATCGACATATATTGAAACAAGTCTGTTATAGCAAGCCAAATATTGAAAATATCGACCTTAATTCTTCTAGAACAATTTTTGTCAACAATGAGATCGATATCAATAATTTCGAATCGAATAACTTACAGATTGATCCATATCTTGGATCAGGAAGAGATTATGAACTCTATTATCTCTTTAAATCTTTAATGAAGCTCTACAAGGTTGACGATGTTAGAACATCTCGCCTAATGAATAATTCCTTTTAATTTATTTGTTTGTTTAAATTTTATTTTTGTTAATTTTTATCTGTTTTTATTTTACACCATACAACAATAGTATTTAAAAATCATTAAATGATTAATTATTTAAAAGGTCATTAATGGCTGCTATCCATATGTTGGGAATATTTCATCAATTTTATTTCAGAAATGACTCTGCATTGAAATTACCTCGTTTTTAGTTGATATTGAGTATAGTTCAGTGCACAGTGCTTGGAGATTCCTATTTATTGATTCCTCAAATCTCCAATCACAATGAAAAATGGATATTTTCGTTCTAACTCTACTATAACTTGCATTCTATTCAAATATAATGAATTTTTATTGTTGCTTTTATCTTAATTATAAGTTTTTCATAATTTTAATTTGAAATTAATAAAAGTGAGATTTTTTGATTTAATTTTTCGATATTTAGATTTAGCTTATATAATCACATCGATCTAATTATTTAAACAAAATTTGACAAAATAAGTTTAAGTTTTAGTATCTGCAATACTATTATTATATGATACTCGAAATTCTTTAAAAACAATTTTTACAAATAATTTTTGACAATGAACTTTTTCGTTCTCTTATTTTGTGCGTTCAAAGCTATGTTTTATTCTATATTTCATCTTCCGACTGCACCATATTGGATTTTGTTTCTATCCTACTTCGTTTTATTCTTCAATTCATATGCATACGTGCTATTCGAAAAACCTGATCTTTATTCTTACTTCCCTGGAATTGCAGAGCTTCTAGGATGCGAGAGTCAACAGTATAAATACTACATCCAATTCTTAATAGTATCATTGTCTTTAGCATATAATAATCGATTTATAGTATTTCATTTCCATAGAGCATTTAAGTCCTTACCATCAGATATTAGAAGAAAAGGCCACGATATGCTTATCTTGAATGTATTGTCAAGCATTTTTATAATCATTTTTTATTTTCTTTCAATATCAACCAATTTGCCACATCATCCAATATTTCATACACTATGCTTCATCATATTTCTTACATCATGCACTGCCTCACATATATTTCCTCAGATGATAATAAATTTAAAGCAAATACGTCGACAATTTACAGGTAGATCATTAATAAAACTCCAAATAATCCTGACTTCTCTATCGATCTTGGTGTCCTTTTTGTTAATTATCAATGGATTTCAAAACAATTTTATTTATCGATTGTATAGATTAAATTCTACGCTGTCATATTTGGTAAATACAATTCTGTTCCTTATTGATGGAATTACAATATTTGGATCGAGATTTATTAGATTATCTTATCTCATTCCACCACAACAAAGATGTGTTCATAGAGCCATATCACCGGTTTAATAGGCATAGAAATTTCAAAATCAATTTATTTTGATTAATATTTGGTTAATATATTTGGAATCAAGTATTATTCATATTAACTACTCATGAAAATGTTCATGCATGTATATAAGTTTAATTCAGAATTACAAAAATTAAATTATATATTTTTTGTTTGTTTGTATTATAAAGATTATTAACATCGTTTATTCATTTCCTTATGCTCTGTCTAAACTTCTCCCTATCTTTAAATAATTGTTGACGATCAGTGACAACATTGAAATACTTCATGTCATCATTCATGTAATTTTGCTTCATGGAGAGTCTGGATTTCGCCAATCTATCGCTCACTATTTTTGATTGTGTATTTGATTCAATCATGTCAATGATTGCATTTGGATCTCGAATAATTTGTGAATTATATCGTTGCTTGATGTCGATCTTCAAGGATGATTGAACTGCATTGTTAATTGAATCGATTTTATAACTTGCATCTTCGCATTTTGTATTATTAATTTTAAGATTATCGCTAGTTTTATCCAGTAATATATCTGTCAATACTGGATTCTCAAAAACATAATTATTTTCTGGTTCATCAACATGAATTTTCTTTATTTTAGAAAATTTGAAGTCTCCTTCTCCATAAAACATGTATTTGTTTAATCTAGCCACAGCATCTTCGAATGATTCCTGTATTTCTTCCTTCTGATGATGCTTTATTGGACTTTTATTCATATTCCTAAACGTACATTTTTTATTTTGACATGTAAATAGGAAAATTTTGATGAGCTATCATTTTGACATGTATGAATGTAAATTTTGACACATTGATTATACTTTGACATGTAAATATAATTTATTGCCAGATTGATTTTTGGTAACAATAATTGTTCAATTCGTACAAATTTGTATGGAGCCAATACTTCAACGATGGAGAAAATGTTGAGCTCACCAGGAAACCCACCCCTATTGACAGACAAAATGGTAATTTTTAAGTATTCACGGTTAAATTAAATAATAATATTGGTGAAAAATGTGCTATTTCGATAATAAGCCTAAATGATTTCACAAGAGTTGCTACTTTAAATATAATTTCTTCTGATTGCTCAAAAATAATGATGAAGGATGTGAAAAAGGCTCGAATACTTATGTATCAGATTGTTATTTTGCAAGAAAATCTGCAGCTGCTATGTTTTTCATTACAAATAGATTTACAGAGGCCTGTCATTTGATTGTGACTAGATGTTTTTTGGAAAATAATAATAAAGGTGAAATAACATCCTTTTCGGGTGAAAGTAGTATTAATACAAATAATATGATTTCTTCAAAGTTTGTTGTTGATATCTATTTAACTAATCGGTGCAATAATCTTCCTCAATATTTTGATATATCCTGTCCAAATGAATTGGAGTTTTGCTATTGTTACACAATACATTTTGAAATCTTTTTCATGTTTGTCGAATAAATAAAAAACAATTTGATTGAATGTTACATCTCGAAATTAGAGAGAACAGTATGACATAGGAATATTACAGTTTTATTGCTGAAATAAAGGTATAAAACCATATGGATTCGCTGATAAATAAAATAATATTTATAAAAAATAATCGATGAACAGAATTTTTAGTAATATAATTGTCGTGGCTTACTGGAAAAACTTGAAATTCGAAAATATAATGTCTGGCTCGACGTCAAGTGGATCTGCAACTTGTTCAAAGGATGTTGTAGGCATAACAAATGGTTTTTCTACCTTTGGTTCCTCATGGACGCTTGGTTCTTTGGCAGGCTCGTCATCCGATGATGATGACTCCATCACTTTATACATCTCCTGATCAGATAGATCGCTCATAAATGTATTGACACTTTTATTGTAAGAGTGTCACTTTTTAAGTTTGATCATTTTGTAACTTTTCCGGAATAAAAAGAAATTTCGCTCAAATAAAGGAATTCATTCATATAGATAATCTTAATTATCTGTGGTATAGAATGGTTGAATGAAATATGCACGTATTTGATATTCCTGCACTCAAAGCGTGATTAGGACAATACTTTCAAGCAAACAAAGATTTGCCAATGAGATGCCACGTAAATTATAGAAATAAATTTGAGAGATTATTTTTTATTTCAGGACTATTTTTGAGGAAAAACACGTGAAGCGATGTGGAACAGTTGGTTTAGTTCGTAAGGCTCATAACCTTAAGGTCGCTGGTTCGAGTCCAG
>MRSU01010733.1:0-12092 GCA_008369845.1 Trichomonas gallinae
TTGAACTAGCGTACGAAGTCATTCTTTAATTTTTTTTTTTTTTTTTTTTTTTTTTGCTTCTAACGCCAAACTTTTTTGGTTGAAAAGTGTCAAATATCATTTCATACATAAATAACATCATTTTTAAACTCTTTAGATTACTGTATCCCTAATTCTAAAATTAAGCGCCTAAATTCCCCAAATTGTTATTTTGATATTTCAATATCGAAAAATAAATCGATAATGATAATATTTAATCATAATATAATCATCTATTCCTCAATATAAACATATTGAAATAATGCATAAGCTTCATTTTAAAGTAGAAAATTAGATTCAATTTTGATAACAAATACTCAGTGTAAAGCATTATGTTTTCGTTTTGATTTATAATCTGTTGACAATATATCTCTATATTGTGTGATAGTTCATTCATAATTTTGGGTTGAATTTTATTATTGAATTATTTCAAAATATCGCAATGGATAAATCCATTTTAATCAAAAGAATATGATAACAACTGCCAAAACATATGATGTTAACTCGTTTTTAACACTTTGATCTGTAATAAAATATGTTTTGACTCTATATTATTCGTCGATACGCGTTTAGAGGATAGAATAGCCATATATGGAGCCATGTGATACCATACTTGAAGTAAAAAGGAGAATATTATATGTTCCGACTTGTCCACATTTCTTTTGATGACCAAACCCATTCCGATCATGTCTATTTAAAACAATACCAGAACAGGTTGTATTTCCCGAAAAAATTTAGCCAATTCGAATGAATGTTGATAGCTTATTCAAACATACTATCAATCATGGTAAGTTTACCGGCTATAAACTATGAGAGATGTATTTTTAGCTCTTATAGAACCCAATAAAGAAGTTTGCAGAAAAAACATTAATATTTTTATAACAAATAAAAATATGCCCGAAAACACGATTTCTTTTCTTGGATATGTATTATCCATGCCATAGATAAGATGATTAGCAGTTCCAAATATTGGATTTACGATATATAGATATATCAAATAAAAAATATCGTGAAATTTTCAGTTTATATCTCGTCATCTAGTTCATTGGGGCTCACACTATCTAGATAAAGAAGTGTTTTCATATCGATACTGAAGCGGACTAAACAATGACTCAAACAAAACTTCATAAACTCATTATATTATGTGCAATACTGTCTTCTATGTATAGTAAATGAGGAATATCTTGTTTATCCCTCGATTCGGGTAGTTCTAAACCGATATTACTCAGATAATTACGCTATCAACGGCTTACGTACGTTATCATGCCTATTACATGTCTGTGATAGAGTGTAATCATGATCTCTCAGTCTATTTCGTACTTGTAGATGGTTTATAGTTTGGACGATGTAAAGATAGTTTTTTTAGTATGTTAATGACAAAAGTTTTTAATATATATACACATATGGATAATTGTGGGACAGTGTATGTCCAAATGGCAATTATATAACGGAGGGGATAGAGAATTATTCAAACGTACATGTGAAACTTGCTCCGAAGAAGTCATTAGCATCGAATCTGTCATATAGAGCGCATGGAGGTGTCTCACACTGTGGGATATCATAAGAAAAGTCAAAAGAGAACGTTTTTGGTTCGCTGAATGTCGAAATAATGGGTTCTGGGATAGTCGCCCTTACAGGCTTCTGTTCTGTTGGTTGGATAAGCGAGTACTTCGCTCTGGAGATGTGTTTGAAGAGGTCAGCGCGACGGCTTAATTCTCTTGATATCTTTCTTCTTGATATTTTCTTGTTTCCATCGGTAGTCGCCAGGCATAAATACCAGTGAATCTCTTCGATTGAGGTTTCTGGGCCCAAAACGTTCAGTGCGTGAACAATTGCGACAACCACATTATCGAACTGGCGACGAACTGGGTGCGGCTGGTTGGCGAACCACCATCTGTTCTCAGTGTCCATCGAGTATTCATCCGGATGAGATAAAAAGAAGTGTTGGAAGACAGATTCATTCGATCCAGCGAGTCCTGTCAGGGTTACGAACTCTTCGATGAGAAGGGGTCCGTTTTCTGTAAGTGTCTGTTCGATTGCTGATGCCAAAGCACCATTACTCAGGAACAATGGATTCTGAGGTCGCAAAGCCCAGATACAGGATCTTGGTGGACCAGCTCTAATGAAGAGTTCTGAGCTTGAGAGTATCGAACTGATTCTGCGGCGTGATATACTTGTGCATGGGACTGGGGCACTCTTACCGTTGTCCAAACGAAGGTCTGGGCTGTTGACTTCCTCGCATATCTTATCAAGTGAGAGCAACGATGTCTGCTCGTGCTGAAAGACGGCAAGAATAACCTCGGTGAGCGTAGAATAAGTTCCCTCCATCAAAATGTGAATTCACTGTAAACTTATCAAAAAATAAAATAAAAATGTTTATTATTTTCATCAAGCACAACTATTTATAACCATGATTATGTAAAATCCACAAAAAATAGATTATTTGGATATTTTCAGATCGACGACATCATTAATTCATATTATTCTTATAAAAAATAGTATTGAGAGGTTTTTTATCGTCTTTTAATTTTCAGAAATTTGACATAAAATTATTCAATTTTATTTTAACATAACCACCTACTGTCAATGGATTCGTTTTGTTGACTTTTTAATTTAATTTCGGTTTTTGAAAAGGATTGATGCGTTGTATGAACAAAATTCCCTTCTTTTAACCATCGCGACATATCAGGTGTTAAGATATAAAAGAACAAAATCAAAACAACTAAAACTCGTTGGAGAATAAAGAATTTGTTTGTTGACTGCGTTGTCACGCGCGCCATAACTGCTATTAGAATAACGTCCGCGACTAGTAGACATATACTATTACAGCCAATTAAAAACAATGTCTTTTTCTGTTCGTTATAACTTTTGTTAGAAAATCAGATAATCGTTTGTATTGGTTAGATCAATCACATTGCTGCCTGTGGTGGTCAATATACAGTGATTTCGCATAAAAGTATGTCAGAAAACATAAAACCACCTTTTTTGGTTTTAGGTGAAGTCAGTTGAATAAGAGTTTGATGATGTATGGCTCAATTATTTCATATATAATGGGTGCAGCTAGTGGCAGAGAAATGACTGTTTTCGTTTGATTTATCCAACATTTTTTTTTACAAGGTATTGTAATTTTTTTAATTGTAACTGTACTTTGGAACACCTACATTTTCATTCTTCATCGGCAGCCTATGATTGACTTTGTTTCTTTACAGCTCCATTACACTTATACAAATTGTTGCCATATTAATTAATAAAAATCAAGCAAAAGATAAACCTTTCGCATACAAATTTACATGTTTAGTGTATTCTTAATATATTTTACAGTACAAAAAGTTATAATTTTGATGTTAATTCATTTTTAACAATATGAGTATTAAAAAGTAGTAATTAAACTCATAAACAAACATAGATCTATTAATTATGGTATTTACTTAGTGTATAACGAGTATTCTTTTGAGGTTAGCGTTCAAATAACAAAAATATTGAAAATATTTTCTTTTGTTTTTCAAAAATTTCCGAATAGCGCTATTATATATAAGCAATCATGAGAATAAAATACAATCTTAAGCATGCTGATCAGCAATAGGAGAATTGGTCAAGTCGTCAAGGAAATTCTGGACTCTGCTGATTTCAGCACTATCAAGGGGCTTCCATTCAACCTTGACGTTTCTCTTCCACTTCCATAAAAGCAAATCGATGGAGTTGGAAGTTGATGTTTCCGATTTTACATCAGCGGAAGCTACTAAGCTTTCAAGTTCAAGGTTGCCGAACTGTCCGGTCTCATCCTTGACAATAGTAATGCGAGTGTCCTGTTTTGTTGCCCTGCGGACAGATACTCCGCTTGGCTGGTTATCGAGGATGAACGTATTGCCATGAGTTGACACTTTCTTCGATATCTTCAGCTTCTGTAGGAGACTATCCGCAGCCTCTTTTGTCATGTAGTTGTTGTCAATAATATATTGTGCAAGAGAATCAAGCGAAAGTCTTGCAGATATTGGTCTGTATTCAACATTTGTGTTCGAGAATGTAATTTTCGACTTCCTTTCTTCGATCTTTGAGCTAGATAACGAAAAAAGGTAAATGAAATTCATCAACTAAAAAAAAAATGTCAATTTTTTCTTTTATTGGTGATTTTTAATTATCGTTATTTATTCAAAAATATGCTGTTCCTCTTATTACTGATGCTGTTTCGCACATTTTTAAAGTTAATCATCTTTTTATTTTTTGATTTTGCCGCCAAATTCTTGTTAAGGTTGGTCTAACAAAATGAACCCTCGTTAACTTTTAAACAGCAAGTGGATATGTAAACAATGATGATATCTTCATCACATAATTTCTTTATTATTTTATCTACAATATTATTGCTTCACGGAATGATGACTCCAGATCATAACAATAATTATTATATTGACTATTTTATTCATTTACAAAATCAAAATGTTTGTTTAATGGCTTTTGACTGATGAAATTGATCATAATTCGTTTCACTTTATATTTGATCAATAAAACATTTGAATATAAGATTACATATCTGAATTAATGAATTCCATTCGATTCATATCGCTAAAAAATCAAATTATATCGTTTTCGATTCAATTATAACAAAATATGAAGCCAAATTACTTAGAAATGCATTGTAAAGAATAAATACTCCTAATTTTTATTGATAAATTTGAACATATCATTATATATTGAAATTTTTGATATTGTTATGAGAATTGTCAATTAATACTGTTTATTTTATCTTAATTGCATAAAGATGAATGTTCTTTATTAATGAATTGACGTAATTCTTTATTGTTGTCAATTTTTTTAGAACATCTCTAATGAATACAGATTACTGCTTTATTTTCAATATATACACCCATCAAGCATATTAGGAACACCTTCCATTTGCAAATTGCGTTTATTTGTTTTTCCATATCGAACGAATTCTAAATTGCATATAAAAATTATGATATATTCAATGAATAATGTGTAAATTGCATGTTTACGCTGTTTTTTAGCAAAAAAATTGATGTCTGTTAATAACTCTCCCAGGAGAAGTTTGTTCGGCAACCCCGATATTTCGTTCAGGGAGGTTATGGAGGACCAGCGGATTGAAAGATCAATACGTCTGCATGATTCTGCTTTCATTAATTAGTATATTTTAATTTCTAACAAACAGTTTCAAGAATCATATAAATGAGGTTATAGATTTAGCGTTTGATGACAGAATTGATGCTATAAATGTAAGAGCATTTCGCATTATGCTTGCAATTCGCGAAGTTAGTGATGATTTACTCATAAAATTACACGAAATTCTAAAAACAACCAAATCTACGATTTTGATACACAGAATTTCGATAATGATCGATGATAATTCGCGTTTGAAACAAGATTCTTTATATCGATTTTATATTTTTATTCCAGAATTGCTAAATTTTAGCGACAATGATGATGTTCAGCATCTGTTCCTTACATTTGCGCGTGATGCAACGCCTACAAGAATTTACACTCGATTTTTACAAAGCGTTAATATTTCCGAGCAAATACTTCATTCATTTAAATCATATACAAGTCAGCTACTAACATCCAAAATATCAGAGAAAATAGCAGGATTATTTTCAATAATCCGAGGCCTTTGTCAAAACGAGTTTCTCCGAATACGTTTCTCAACCAGTAGATGTCTGGATACTATTACAATGAAATTCGATAATAATTTAATACATATCTTGAATAATCAATGGCTTGCATATATTACTCTTTTAGATTCGTCTACGTTGAGCTATTTTGTCGATATTATCGGCGTAGCTTTGTTCAATATTACGAATGAAACAGAATTTTTTTCTGAATACCAAGTTGCTTCTCTAAACTTCATTTCCAAAGCTATTCAGATAGATGAAGCGATAAAAGAAGAAAATTTACTCGAAAAGCTTGAAAAATCAGATATATATCAAAAGATTTGGAATTGCATGGAAAGATATCCGCAACATACAATTCTCCATCAAACCATTATCAAATTCATCAAGCAGCAACTTCATTTAGAACATTTTGAAAAATTATGTTTATTTTTCATTCCAAATCTAATCAGCGCGTATAAAATGAAAGAACTACGTGTTATGTCTGCAACATCGTTATATATTTTGAAGAAAATGTACAAAATAGACTTTTCGAAAGATTTAATCGATAAATACGATGATGTAGTTAATGAGCTAAAAGAAAAATTCGAATTAATACGACAAGGAAATGAAAGAAGAAAGTTACAGTCCATTAGTCCTTCTCAATGGAATATTCGAAACGGATTTTTCGCGGATAGTAAGTATTCATATGATTAACTGTTTGTTTTTGTTGTTATTAAATATATTAGTTGTTTATTTATTGTTAATTACTTAATTCTTTTATGTATTTTTTCTTTTGTTTGATTTGATTTGATATATGATGACTATAGATCATTTTACTAGCAAATAAAGACTTTTGAAAATTTTTTGATTTCAATTTTTTTCAATTTATTTTATCTAATTTGTAGTTTTTTCCATTGATTTTTTTGGAATTTCAAAAATTTAAGAAATAGAAAATGTTTGATAAATAACATACAATAGAAATATTACACAGAAATCATAAAGATTCCCATTTTATCTGAAAATGAAAATGAATTCTTTGTATTTCATATTTGTTTAGTAAATAACGGTATGTATATATTAAACAAGTTCCAAGAATTACGTATTTAATATCAAAATTAATGTTTCTTTTTCTTCTTATCTTTCTTGTCGATGAAGTTTCCAAGCTCTTCGTGGTAAAGATCAGCGATAATCTGGTAAAGCTCGTTGGCTGTTGTCTTGAGTCTCTCTGGGTGCTCGGCGAAGCAGACAAAGAGTGTATCTGAAATAACCTCGAGAGGAGCTGCAATGATGTTGAAGAGCATACCGGCGAAGTAAAGAGAGAAGAAGCCCCAGAAAAAGCAGCAAGTAATTGTTGTTGAAGATGAGGCGTCTTTTGTGTACCAATAACCAAGGCCAACACCAGCTCCTAAGGATAAGACAGCGAAGCAGAACCAGTTCCAGGAAACAACCCAATCAATGATGCAACCAGAGCAGATGACGTTGCAGAATCTCTTCGTCGATAGTTCAAGCCATCTCCTGCAGCCTTCTGTATACTTGATGCCGAATGTTGCACAGTAAATAAGACCATAGTGGTTGAGGAAAGAAACAATTGCTTCAAGGATGCAAAGGATGCACATAGCAATAAGTTTGAAAAGAATCATCCAGACACTGTCACTTGAATCACCTTCAGCAAGATAGCGAAGTGTCTTAATGAGAGCGAGGAGGAATGCAGCTTCGGAAGCTGAGCCAAATGATGTTGTCATGGCGCGCTTGAATGATGCCCAAACAGGATATTGTGGGAAGTATTCTGTATCGTTGAGGAAATACCATGATGCTGCTAAGCCGGCACCAGTCATGAAATCGACGTAGTAGACTGTCAAGTTTGTCCAGAAGAAGGAGAGGACGGTCCAGATGTAAATATAGTTTGTCCATTTAGCGTAGTAGATAGCGAGGACCTGGACAGTGAAGACGATATTGATAATGATATCAATTACAAGCTCAAGGATTGTGAATGCAATGAGTGATGGATACTTGATCATGAGCTGTACTGTCTTCTTGAAAACAGCTGTTGTGAATGGGATGTATTTTCTCAGGCAGCAGTAGCAGCAAAAAACAACGAGGATAACAAAAGCTGGAATAATAAGGACATACCAGATTTTCCAAACGACGGCAATTGGAACGCAAACAACCGCAACGAGAATTGCTGGGATCCAGAAGCCGAACTTGATGTAGCACTTTGGAGCAAACAAGGCATAGAGTGTGTGGAGAATGTTGACAGCAACACCAATACCGAAACCAATTCCAGCTCCTTTCTTAAGGAGATCATTAATATCAAATGTCTTAACTTCAGATTCATCATCACTGTAATACTGTGCGTTCCTGCTATTGTAGTATCCACTGTTGGAGCTTGAATCCTTTAATTTCTTGTTTGCAGCAACAATTGCAACAATTGTTAAAACGATAGAAGCTAAAAGCTGGATATAGAATATAATAGCCCAGGCAAGATCGTTCCATTTATTCTCCTTCTTTGTGTTTTCGGAGAATGTCTTCGGTTCGAAAGCCTGAGCGCCATTCCAGTACTCGTAGTGCTCTGTTTTATCGTTTGGAGTGGAGTACCACTGTTCGATCTCCATTTGCCTGTATTCAATGTCTTTCTCTTTGTAGACCGTGTCAGCATCTGTCGCTGGTGGTGGATTTTGGTATCCATCTGGTGGTGGCTGCTGATATTGTGGCGGTGGCTGCTGGTAACCACCTGGTGGAGGCTGCTGGTACTGTGGATATTGGTTATATCCCTGTGGTGGATATCCTTGCTGCGGTGGATAGCCCTGTTGTGGAGGATATCCTTGTTGTGGAGGATAGCCCTGCTGTGGTGGGTATCCCTGTGGATTATCATTCGCCGGCGGAGGCTGATTATAAGGATCCGACATCAATAAAAATTATGTTTTTGTTGTAAACTTTTCAATTCTAACGGCTTTCAAATTTTATTTCCGAAATACAGCTACGTTTGCTAATAGATCACAAAAATACATAATGTTGATCAACAAAAAGTGACATTAATCATTGAAAAATTAATCTCAAACGGAACACGTATCATATATCAGACTATAAACATATTTTTTGATTAGAAATTGTTTCGGTGAGATTTCATTCAATTTTCACTTTTATTTGTTATTATATATCTACAATATGTAATAATCCCAAATACAACATTTAAAAACGTAAGACGATTAACAGCTAAAATTATATGAAAAATGAATGCAAAATAACATATACATAACAAATTTATCTAAAAAATCGATTACATCCAAGTTTTTCCATTTGAAACAAAAAAGTCGTAAATGTTATTCCTGTGAATAAGACCATGAGATTTGTACATTTCAATTGCGCTCGAATATTCTGATATAAAATCATTAATTTGCGGAAAAGATGCCAAGCTTGAGTTACCGTTTTAGACTTTTTCTCATCAACCCATCAAATAGGAACTTAGTCAGTATTATTCCTTTAAGCTTCAGTTTAATTCTTTGAAATTTCTCGAAGGTTTTTCAAAAGTCATATGATTTTAGCTTTTCATTTTAGAGAATTTCCTTGATTATTAGATATATTATCATGTTTAGAGATAAAATTTACCAGCTAAACCGAAGTTATTGTTTTGATGAAAGAGATCAACATAGCTATATGAAAAATAACCAATGATGTAAAAATATTCGGATTGAATGTTAAAAAATTATTTTATTGAAATTAGAGACTTATGCCCATATATTGTATAAACAATAGGCTGTAAATATCGATGTAAAGCAAACTCTTCGGGTCTTGATGAATATCGAACATGAATTTGTATTTTTCGATCAAATAATTTCATCAAATATCGTTTGTGGACAATGAAAAACCAAAAATAGTAACATATATAGTAGACAAACAATTCCAAATGATTTCTTTGGGCGTTATTCTGTTTCTTATTCATTGTTGCTATTTCGATTAAGCCTAAATTGATATTTCCGCTTCGAAAGCTTTAGATCTACATATGGCAAACAAGGTGGAAGCATCGTCTGACATCAAAGTAAACAAAATTTCATGCTCACTTTTCTAATAAAACTAACCCTTCGATAGCAGCACTTTTCATTGATAAACCAAAAGTCATCCAAAATCTTATTTTTAGATATTGAAATGCATTATCAATACCTCCATAGAGTTCTCTAAAACAATTTTTTTATATATCTTTGATCAATGACAAGAATTCTATGAAATCAAATTGCAGTGCCAATTAGATCACTTATATAAGTTCACATATCTCTTGAACACATCTTATTCATGATAAACAATTAAATTTGGACTAATTCACTTCACATCAACTGGATTGCGTGTGAAAAAACGATCAAACATTGCATAAATCAATATAATATCAATGAATCATTTATATTCCAAATATTTTCAATGGATTGGATTCTTTCTCTCAATTGAATATATTCAGATTTGCAACTATATACGCCATATGTAATGGATATTAATATGCCATTATTTTTTTTACTCTTAATTCCAATTTTGAGTATGTTTTGATATGATTATTTATAATATTGAAAATTAAGTTAATACAAAATATCACCTGATGTCATGAAATAGATATTCCATGGAACTGCATAAAATTAATCAAAAAAATGGAAATGCATTACTATCAGCCGTGTAATCATTGGTGTGTGTTATACACATCGAATATAATATATAACGATATATTATAAGATTCCATCATTCAAGAAAAATGAATTGAACAAAATCTATTTCAACTTTGAGTTTTTGAGTGTACTGAATACAAAAGTTATCACCCAATTGATTGACGATGAATTATCTTCAAAATAATAAAAAAATTGAAATGAACAAATTTCAAAAATTTTAGAAGAAGTTTTGGAGTAATAAACAATCTTTCAGAGCTCCTGATGCTCACTCTAAATACAAGATGTTTGCAGCCAAACAAAATTTGACTATACGATAGCAATTTTTGACAATAACAATTGACTTGGTTTAAAATAATAGTATAATGCATCAATAACAGAAATAAACAGCCAAATTTCGAAATTAGAGCTTTTTCGACCATGATGCACTTTTTGTAAATGTGAGGTAAAATTGTCACAAATAAAAAAACATGGATAAAGGCATTGACGAGCATGCTTTGGAACGTTCAATCATTGAGATGATGAAGAAAAAGAACTTCTACTACAAGAAATCTGATTCCTATCTATGGCTTACCAAGAATTTCGGGAAAAAGCTAACACACATTAACGCCAGGGCTATTTGCACTTTCTTTTCAATGTTCATCGGTAGAGAAAATTTCGGTAGAGAGTGGTACAGAAGAAAACAAACATGTTTTTTCTGGATTGACGAACACATGAATGATATCAAAAACTTCTTGACACAGCACACTGTAGTCGTCGAGATGGAGCATGGTCTCGTCCAACTACATACTTCAGACATGCCACAGCCTTCCGAAAAGATTTTGATATCAAAATTATAGCTCCTTATGATGCAATTTTTACTCCTATTGATAGAATTCGATAATTTCCTTGCATTTATTATTATGTATTATATATTGGTAAAACGTATTATTCTTTCAAACATTCTCTAATTTTATTAATACAATAGATCCCAGTTGATGTAGAAAGCAAATATCTTTATACCCTTATGAATTTGATTCCACTCTTCAAAGTTGTTAGTCGGTTTTTTTCTATGTAATATAAAAAATCATGGAGATATATTAGTTTCATGTCTTGAATTTAAAAACGGTCCAATCAATTGAAAAAAATAATCAGCGGATTGAAATGAAAAATATTTATGATTTCAATTTTTATATTGTATCAATAATTAATTGAATGATTTTATTCTATATATTTTATTCTATATATTCAAAATTTTTCAATCGTGAAACATTACTTAAATTAAGTTAACAGTATGTATGATATTAATAATGAAATCGAAGGAAATATATTTTCAACTCTCAATTTTCAAACGTTTTATAAACCGTTATAATCAATTAATAAATAAGGATATATAAATATTGGATACTTCAATACATCAAACTATATTTTTTAATTCAATAAAAAATCGATCAATTTTTGTTATTTGAGCATATTCAAATTCAATTTACAATTTTTTAAAATCTCAAATAATTATTTAAATAATTTATGTTATATATTCATGAACGTTATAAATAAACAAAATTTGAAAATGCGAATCTTTTGACTCAAGTTTTTTCGGAGTATAAGATTGAGATTGGAGTATTGATTCTTTAATTTTATTGATTTTTTTGAATCAGAAGTTGTCAAAAATTGCAAAAGATATATTATCTATTTCATGCTAATAAATACCTTAAGATAACCTCATTCTTGAAATAATGAAAGCTGCCATCCTTTAACATTGCTTAAATTTCATTAAGGGACCGTTCTAACCGTTTTGTAAACTATCAATTGATTCTATGAGGTTATCAAATTTGTCACCTTTTCCAAAAAC
>MRSU01010736.1:0-13477 GCA_008369845.1 Trichomonas gallinae
ACATCTTCATCTGAATATTTAGGCCATGTTGGTGATGGCTATGCTCGAATAACTATTTTCAAAATATTCCAAGGTTTTGAATGCAAATCATGCTATTGTCCAGCGAGAAAACCAGTTACATATTACATTGTCATTGTTTTCTTAGACAATTCCTGATTTTATAATACGCTTAACATCTGAATAATATAATTATTCCAAAAATATATATTTGGATATATATATGAGACCTTAAGGGTTTTGTAAATTTTCGACACTTTTTAAGTTTTTGACATTTAATACGGCAATGTGTGAAACTCCCCTTATCGGGGTTATTATATAATAGATCCCAGAGAACTCCATATTGCTATACTATTCCCGCCACTGGATCTGGTTTTCAAAATGTAATTTTTCCAATTGGAGAATTTAATATTGAGCTTTGGGGATCAAGTGGCGGGAATTCGATATTTGGATCGATCGCTGCCTATGGGGGACTCGGTGGATATACAAAAGGAAAATTAACCTTATTGCATCCACAGAGTTTTGCTTTTTATATTGGTACCAAAGGCGGTGAAAATATTCAAAGCCAGAACAAAGGCGGATCTGCAGGATACAATGGAGGCCATGAAGGTGCCATTGATGATTTAAACGGTGATGCACAATCAGGTGGCTCAGGTGGGTCAACTGATATGCGTTATTATAATTCACCTCATCTCACTCCTTCTATCTATGATCGAATAATGGTAGCAGGAGGAGGTGGAGGTGGTGCAGGCCATATAGGATCTGGCAACGGAGGCCATGGAGGTGGTATCAATGGAACTTTTGGCATGCCGAATACACGTCAAGTTATTGCCGACCCATCAAATCCCGGTACCCAAACATCTGGTTTCCAAGTATTCCAAGGCGGCTCTGGAGATCCTGGAAATGAAGCAGGAGCTCCAGGCGGCGGTGGATACTGGGGTGGGTATGGTGGAATATGCACGCGAAGAATAGGTGGATTTGGTGGAATTGGTGGGGCTGGTGGAAGTTCATACATTAGCGGACACAAAGGCTGTCTTGCTATGGATGAAAACAACCAGTCCTTAGGAACTTCCATTCATCCTTCGAGAATATATTTCACAGACACTGAGACAATTGTTGGAAATTCGACAATGCCATCGCCAATTGATATATACTCCAATGAGTCACTCGGCCATCTTGGAAATGGCGCTGTTCGCATCACAGTTTTGAAACTTTATGACTCAATATGCACCAATGATGAATGCTTCATGAATCTTCCAATGGATATGATAATAGTATTGATAACCTTATGCGAAGAATCAAAAAACTAAAAATGTTAGATTAGATTTTTTTCATTTGATATTATTTTTAAAGATAAACGTGAAATTATATCATTATGACACAAATATAATTATATATTCAATAGAAATCATGTGATTGTCCTTCATCAATTAACATTCATTCCAACATTTTCTTAATATTACATAATAACACATTATACATGCATGAAATGGTAATAAAATTAATATAAGATTAGTAAAATATATTTTTTAGCGGTGCATTTGTAATACAAAAGAGATTTATAATTTTATATCAGATAATTTCCAGATATAATAAAATTGTGAGACATATATAATATCTAATAAAAATCAATACGCTCGATATCATATTATCTAAATCGACACATTAATCGAATATATAGAACGGCATGCATCTTGTTAGTTGTGTTATGTCTTGCCTTTTCTCTAAGACTTTTCATTGTATAAACTAAAATTAAACTTAGTTATGAAATAATAAATCAATGGAATAAATTAGATATAGTATCTTAGGTACAATTCAAGTCAAAGTTGCTTTGAAGTTTGAATGCTTTTGTCACTTTTGATTGAAATCTTATCTACAGAATTTGGGTTGCCTGAAAAAGAATTAAAAATAGATGGCTTGAATAGGATACATATTCAAACAATAAAAACTCACCAAGTTAATATCTTTCGATCAAAAAGTTTATACAGTTGTTGGCAGAGCAATCATAGGAAAGCACAATGAAGGTCAAAAGCTTCCAGAAGAGAAGCTAGTTGATTCAAATACTTTGTGTGATCAGTCACATTAAAAGAAAATACTTTTTCATTTACCAGAAAAGCAAGAGCTTTCTCAGACCATAATAGCTTAGTATTAGTGTTTTGCTTTATCACAATTAGTTGTCTTATCGTTTATTAAAATATCAATTCATAATTTTATTAGCAATTAAAAGATTTACATATGTAGAAATCCTTAACTACAAATATGCAAACTTTTTGTAATAATCTAGATTTAATAATGATGATTTAACTTTATGTGAAATAATCTTATTAAGCATTGATGCATAGATTGATTCCATATTAGTATTCCATTACTTGTATATGTATACAGTTTATAGTCTTTTGACATTAATTTATATTATAAAGAATTTTCGGCATGAAACAATATATTACGACATGTAAAGTAAAATTTTGTCAAATAAATACAAAATTTTGCCATTTTAAATGTCATAAAATAAGATTGATATTTTCCAAGCTGATATTGCTATTTATGCTGCGGTTATTAGCTATAATATACACTTATATATACTGGTTCAATATACAACCTTAAACATTTGTATACATGAGGTTAAAACTCCTTCTTTATTGGTGTTTATGCGTTGACAAACATTTATCGAACCAACATTAATTTACAAGACAAGCTAAATCCACTCCTCTACAGCTATCTGGGCCCATTTTCCAAATCATTTGGCTGTTTGAGATATTAATAAATGATAAATTTCATAAAATTGCATGAATTTTCGAAAATCTCAGAAAACGAACAAACTATTAATATGTAGTTTTTACTGTATAAAAATTATTCGTTATTGTTATTCAAAATTTTTACCTTATTCAAAAAATTTATGAGCTAAAATCAAATAATAAACGATCAGTTCCAGCCTTTTCTCACCTATAAATATGAATAAGAGGGTATATATTTACATTGCCAAATGTTTAACAATCGTAATAACATTGTGAAAGAATTTCTTAATGAAAGAAGGTAAATTAAATTATAGTTCAAGGTTAAATGCTCATATTATAGGGAGTGAGATTTGAGCAATTCATTAATCATCGTAAAGCATTAATAAATTAATCATTAACAAAGATTCCCAAAAATAACAGTTAAAGGTATTCCGCATCAAAATACAGATATATACACGCTATATAGTATGAATCATGAACTTGAATTATATATTACCACTTCAAATAATTACGAATTAAAATCACCATGGATTTTTCATTAATTTGTTGAGTTATCGTGTTAATTGAGTATTCCAAATATGATATCAACATAAATTTCGCAGTAGTGGAAAATTTTCCTTGAGCGAATGATATTTATTGAATTTCTTTAATATGATTCCATTGTTTTATAGTAATTAACACATTTATCATGTTTTGGAAGCTAAAATGTTTGAATATTTGGGTTAAATCGTTTTTGAAGGGAAATTTTGAGTACCATTCAAAAATTGGATGCATTCAAAAAACGTCACTTTTAAATTCGTTAAAATCTGTATCCCAACAATTCTTTATTGTTGACTTAAACTGTTCATTATGTTAAAAATAAATTATTTTGAATTTCAATGGGTAGTACTTATTTTTTCTTTGCTAAAGAAATTTTTACGCTTAGCAAAATTTTTCTTCTATTTATTTATCTTATCTACTGATTGTGATATAGTTAAAAAATATCACGTTTCGCAAATTTTTCCTTATATCAGAGATATTGTTAGGAAAACTTGATGAGCTAGCTGCCTGAATGCATCTATAACTAAATATTAAGTTAGAAATGTCCGTGAAATTACAAAATCTCATTTTTTATTTATTTTTCAATGCATCTTTTTAAATTTAAAATAATACCACAGACAATGGATATAAATTATTTACAGCTTGTTGAATATTTCATCACTTTGAAAAGAAAATTCGTGAGAGGATATTAATTGAAAATTTTTGTTCGTTTTGCATAAAGTTGATATAATGCTTTTATAGTGTTTATTAGCAAATCTGCATATTGTTCATTGAAAATATTTTCTATCTAAACAACTCTCAAATCTATTTTCAATGCAACCATAGATATTATGATGTGTACTATATTTTAAACATATTTTTACGAAAAAAGTTACTTTTCTATTCAATTTATTTTCATTTTTAATAATGGAAGACACCAAGACTAGCACTGTTCAGACGACAGATTTTATGGCCAGTAGTGTGTCTAGATACGAGGGTTTAGTCGACATTCCGCTATCAGATAGAATCATTGATGCAATGACACAAATCTTTGACTATTTTGATATTCATGCACCTAAGATGGGAGTAGTATAAACAATTGTTACATATATACGTTTCTTTCAACTCATAGGCCCAGCTTTCTTTGCATCAAATGAGATTGGCTTCGAGCCTGGAACTTTGACATACAAGACAATGTCCATAATATCAGTATTCTTCCATGCAATTCCTTTAGAGTACCGAATTGGCCATGCATCCATTATTTTGTACGTAATTAATTCATTTTTGAGCTTTTTCGCGATTTACTTGGTTTTCGTTGCCTTCTCATACAAGAAGACTACAAGAGTATCAACATTCAACTGTTACGTGCTCTCAATATACCTTGCAATCTGCCCATTCCTGATGTTACCATTGGTGATACAGTATTCCGGACAAATTATCTCAGCTTATTTCATTGGCGCCATTCCAGTGACTGTCATGGATATTGCTTCAATCGTTTATACTGTTGTAGTTGTCTTCTGCTACATGTACATCATGTTAAAAGCTTATTCGAGCTCATTAGTCTTCAGAGCTGTCTCATTTCAGACGATTGAGCATAAACCACAGAACAAACTTCTTATTACAACAATGGGCGTCACATTGGTCAGCTCATTTACCACTTATGTCCCTAAATGGCCAACACTTGCTTGCATAATTTTGTCAATCTTCTTCTACATCAATTGCTGCACCACAATTTTCAATTGTGGAACATTCATCAAGCATAGTAATAGACTTTTGGTTCTCGGTGGCTCGATTTTTGCAATATTATTATGCTTAGCTAACATTTATCCAATTTTCGTAGAGCCATGGAACCCAATATTCTTTGCAGCTGCTTTTTCCATCGGAATCTTAACATTTTTATTCACAAATTGGTTCATTCTCAGATTCGAAAGAAATCAGTTGGTTGTTTTGGATGAAATTGAGGAATCCAACTCTATAATGATGCTCAAGAGCAAGGACAAGCTAAAGCAGCTCTTAACAACAGGCTACGAAAATTCGCACATTTGCTGCACAGATTTTACAATTTTTAAGCTCGGTGTCGAAGAATGGAAAGATGCTGTTGATCTCTGGGGTATCTACGGAAAGTTCATTGCCATTTATCCAGAGAAGAGCAGCCAGTTGCAATTTATTGCAAACAATGTCGCTCAGCTTAAGATCAGGAACAACAGCGTTGACATTATTTTGAGCGGCGCAGCAATGATCATCAAAACAAGAGAATCCAAATTCACACCAGAGCTCAAGAGAAAGATTTCCAAGCTTTCAAAGTTATTCAACAAGACAAAGAACAGACTGAGAAATATCTGGGACTTGGTCTTACAAGGAAACATCAATGAATTGAATAACTCAATCGGTAGAACTTATTCCATTGTCAACCAAGCAAAATATGAGACAAATTATTTATTTAATCAATATCCAAATAACAAATACGTCGCAAGGCAGTATTTGATGTTCACACAAGAGATTCTCGTTGATCCAATTCTTGCTCATGAAGCTTCAGACAATCTTCAAAAGATTCAGAGGGGTTTAAGAGTCAGCGTTGATTCAGTCCATGAGCTTGGAATGCTTGCTTTTCCAAATATTCCAGACATTGCGTCAGAACTTGAATCATCAACGAAAGGACTTTCAACGACAGATGAAGTTCCATTCGATGATTTATTGGTCAGCCAAGATGATGTCAATATTGATGCAGTTGAAAACATCCACAGATCACTTGAAAGCCACCAAATCCCAGGCATTCAGTTCGTTTACAAGTCAACAATCATTGCTTTCATTTGCTTAACATTGTTGCCTTTAATTGCTTTGACAGGATTCTTCTATTGGTGGGCAGATGAAATCAGCAAGCCACTGAATTACATGCAGGGTATTGCTCTCTCAAGAAATGAAATCGCTTTGCTTTCTGCTTTTTCAGGAAGATTCTTATTCCAAGAACTTGATGACCCACAAAATCCTGGAACAAAATTGATGCCAAAACTTCAATTACTTGATGGATTCACGATGCATGCTTTCGGTGACCACAGAAAAACAAGAGACATTATTCAGTACATTGCGATGTCTGTTGGCGAATCTGCTTCATTGATGGCTCCAATCAGATCCTACAAAGATGGAAACATTTACATGGAACAAGTCAGAAAATTAATATTTGGAAAGAACCTCAACTTTTCATTCTACTTGAACAACACATATGTTTACCAGTCAGTCACAGCTGGCAACCAATTTGCTTTCATGATTGCAACACATGTCGGAAAACTTTTAGAACACAAAGTAATTACACCAGAAATTGCTAACGGCGCAGATTCCATCACAGCAAGAAACAATAACAACATTGTTACTCCAGCAATGACACAGGCTCTTGATGTTATGCTTTCATATCTTGTTAGCCTTAATGATATGTACCAGAAGATCTTTTTAGCTATCATGATCACATTGATTGCCCTTAATGTTATCGTTTATCCAATTATATATTTCGTTGGTGTCAAGAAATTGAATTCAAACACTTTCGTTCTCCTTCACACAATGACAACACTTCCAAAGGCTGTTATTTCCGGCATCTCTGCATCATTAAGCAAACTTAAGGATGGTAATGCATCATCTATGGCAACAGAAGATGAATTAAATAGGCAAGAAGAGAGCATCATGAAGCTGTTTTCATCTATATCCGATGGATCAGGAAGCACATCAATCCAAATTTTGAATGCTATCATCTACTTCTTCATTGTAGTTTTAGCAGCTGCTTGTTATTATTTGACTATAAGCACATTCATGGAATCATCAACTATGCTAGTTTATAACAGCCATCACATCAATTATTTGTTCGGCTGCGTTGTTTACTTATATTCTGTCATGTCAAGAATTTTCAAAGTTGCCTTAGCTACATGTGATCCAATTTTCGCACCATCAATCATCAATCTCAAATACGAAATCAGTGAGACACAGAGAATTACACCATATATTGTTTCTTATTTCCAGTTGCTCAGACTTGGTGGTGAATTAGAAGAAGAAAGACCATTCCCTAATATGGAAGAAGCTGTTACCGAAGCATCTGTTTTACTTTATTGCACAAACTATTCAACACCACCAAAGAATTTAATGGAAAGTATTCATTGTTTCTCAGCTCCACAGCAGTACTACCTTTCAGCTTCAATTATCGAAAGAGTTGTTGGTTTCATGAGCCAGGATTCTCCAATTTATCCGGATCCGAGAGCAACACAAATTCAGCACTTATGGCAAGTTGGTCCAATTGAGCTTTACGAAGCCTTCTTCTACAAAACAGGTAATGAAATTGTTCCACTCATCAAGCAGAACTTATTTGACAATCAGCAGAAGATGATGATTTATGCTGCCATTTTTGCTTCAATCATTTTTATTCTAAGCTTGATTATAGCTTTCATGGCAAAGAGCACAGATACAATAATGAAATATGCTTTGAGTTTGTATTTAAGATGCCCACCAAATGCCTTAATGAGCAACCAGAGAATCATGGATTTGTTATCAGGAATCTATGAAAACGAGCATGAAGATACAGCATTGAAGCACACAAGCTTCTACAATGATGTCGTTAATAGGTTGGATGATGTTGTTATCGTTTGCCAAGATGAAACAAGCACAATCATCTCAGTTAACACTGCTTTCGAAACATTGTTCGGAATCAAGCAAGAAGATATCGAAAAGAAGCCATTCAAGGAATTCTTCACATCTGACAGATTCCAATCCGAAGAAAAACTTGAAAAAATTTTCTCGAAGACATTGAATGTTATCTTTAAAAACGAAAATGGCGAAAAAGTCTACATGGAATTCTCAACAAGCACAGTTAGTGGCAGAAGAATCTTCATGGGTAGAAATCAAACACAGAATGTCATCCATGAGAAACTTATTGCCGATGAAAAGAAGAAGTCAGACTCCATGCTTGCTTCAATTTTGCCACCAATGCTTGTTCCAAGAGTTCAAGCAGGCGAAAAGAACATTTCATTCGCTGTACAATCTGCAACAGTCTTATTCTTGGATGTTGTTTCATTCACTCCATGGTGTGGTTCACATGATGCTCAATATGTCATGAGAATCTTGAACATCATGTTCAAAGAATTTGATGCAATCACTAATGACCATAAGACAATGACAAAAATTAAGTGCATTGGTGATTGTTACATGGCTGCTGGCGGTATCTTTGATGAAGTTAACCAGCCAGCTGTTCACGCAAAAGAAGTTGTCGATTTCGGCTGCTTGGTCATCAAGAAGCTCCAGGAAATTGATGAAAACGAAAATGAAAGCTTGAGAATCAGAGTCGGAATCAACACAGGTGGACCAATTGTCGCTGGTGTAATTGGTACAGAAAAGCCAACATTCGAAATCCTTGGCCCAGCAATCAACATTGCTCACGAGATGGAATCCCATGGTGTCCCAATGAAGGTCCACATTTCACGCCCTGTTTACGAATTGATTTATGGCCAGAGCTTTGACATCAAAGAGCGTGGTGAAATCGATGTCAAAGGAGGAAAGATGTTTACTTATATCGTTGAGCCATAATTTTTATTTAATTGTTTTTTATTAAACATGCAATTTTATATTGTTTTGCCTGTCAAATAGGGAAATATTACAATGTCAGAAAGTCAGATATTTTGAAAAGTAACAAAGTATGCATGTCATTGTAAATTTACAAATGTCAAAATTTGCCAAATATATTTGTTCTAATTCGATATCTTACATATCAATGGGTGATGCTCAAATAAGACTGATTTGCATTTTAAATCAATAATAATAGCACTAAGAATAATTTGCAGCGCATTTAAAATCCATGAAAACACTTTTTTTGAATGTTTCAGATTCAAAAAAGTCTGGCAGCTGTGAATCCACTTCTGTGTTCATCCAATATCAGTATATTCGGTAAATAAAACATGACTGTTGATAGATATAATTCTAAATCATTTTCGACCTAATAAATGCTTGTAAAGCTTTTTCTGAATCAAATGTTTACTGTGTGAAATATTTAATTATTATGTTATTTCGGTGATCTTGGTATAAGCATCATTTCTGGCAGGATGTGGAATGTCTACTGCATGTAGTAGATACTGTGCCATTCATCATCTAAATGTTATTTGAGAATAAGTCAGTTTTTCTTCGGCTGAATTAACCTCAAGAAGAAAAATTTTGATACAAATCTAACAGACTAAGCATATTTCGTTCCTTCCTTAATGATAGATCCAGAGCTTTGCTGTTCCAAACGACATCAAATCTATTGGCACTTGTTCTTTTAATATGAGAAAAATAATAGGTATTTATAGAATGAATTCGACATTCCAGTGTTTACCAGTTGCATGAATTTTATTACAATAAAAACACATTTTTATAAATACAAACAAAATAAACATTATATTAGATCATTTGTTTTTCTTCAGTTTTGACATCTGAAGCTGTATGAAGTTCAAAACTTCATCAGATGTTTGGGGAACGTTTTCTGATTGGTTTCCATTTTCTGGTGATGATCTTGTGTTGACCCAGTTGGTGCTTGATGGAGGGGTGAAGGTTGTAGAAGGATTCTGGATTTCTACAACTTCAGCATCGATTGGCTCTGAGTGGATTCTAGAAATTTGGTTCTTGTTCATATGAGGAGTAAACTTTGTCGCTGGATTCTGAGGTATGATTGCATTAGAAAGGGTTCTATTGACAGGAATAGGATTGCGAGGAACAGGAGGATTAACTGGCGGGCCTGAAGATTGTATAGAAATAGGATGCTGCTTAGCTTGATTTGCCGGCCAAAGTGGAATGACTTTGGGTGGAGTCGGAACTTGATGAAGTTGAGCAATTTTGTTTGGAATTTCTCTTAAAATCCTCTGCTGCAGTTCATTAGTTTTTGGTAATGGACTAATGAGATTAGCATATTTGGCTGAGAAGGCATCATTACTGCTTGCATTATTGGAAAGATTCGAATCCATAAGAATTCTGTCAATGACATATTTTCCAAATTTGTTGTAAACAGATTTCGTCATTCCTGTCAATCTTGTGAGCTCTATTTCGGTTGTTGGCTTAAACTCAACAATCTTCTTGAGGTTCTCGATTGTTATGATCTTGTCCGGATCTACTTGACTCATGTCAGCGACTTGTATTCTCAAATCATTCAGCTTCTTGAAGAATTCATTGTTATGTGGCTGATCAACGAATTTATCGAGTGGATATTCTTCATACTTGAATCTAGAAGCTCCTCTATTTGCGAATTGTTGACCAGGAACATAATATTCAACAGTTCCTGCTGGCAACTCTCTAAAAGCTTTCTTGAGAATTCTTTTTTCGCACAGTTGGATCAAAATCCTGTCAACGATGTCAATTACTGTTTTCACAGCATTACCTGCACCAAATTCAGGAATTGTAGCATCTCCACATGCAGCAATATTTTTAGATGGCTGACCAAAGAAGATTTTTGTGATGTATTTAACTGTTGCATGTGGCTTTGTTATACCTCTTCTTTGATAAATTGCGCTGACGATGTTACAAATCTGCATCGCGTATTGAGTGACATCTCTAACGATTGGATCTCCGCGAATTGATCCAAGTCTACAGTTGTCGCACATATTGTGACATTCAGATGGATCGAAGTCTTCACCGAAATGTTGCAAAATCATGCATCTTCTACATCTTTTCTTGTCCATCGCGTATTTAACCATTTGATTTAAATTGTCTTGCGAATGGTTGTAAAACTCTGACTGCGAATCAACTTTCAAGTCTTTTTTGAGTAAATAACTCTGCCTCTGAATATCTCTTGGATGGAAGAATAAGCAGCAGTCGGATTTCTTTCCATCTCTTCCTGCTCTTCCAGCTTCTTGGTAGTATCCTTCGATAGAACGCGGAATTCCGAAATGCAGTACAAATCTGACATTAGATTTATTGATTCCCATTCCGAATGCTAGAGTTGCGACGATTATGTCTATATCTCCATTCATCCATAAATCTTGCGTCTTCTTTCTCTGCTCCATGTCCATTTTTCCGTGATAATTTGCAGTTTTAAGAGCTTTTGAGTTCAAGTATTGAGAAACATCTTCTGTTTCTTTTGTCGAGATAGTGAAAATAATTCCACATGAGTTTTCATAGCCTTTGTTAATGATCCACTCCAAAATTTGTCCAAAAGCTTGCTCAGCTCTTTTGTCGTCGGTTTTCTCAATGACTTCGAAATTGAGATTCGGTCTGTTGAACGTTTGTGGGTGCAAAGTGTAGTTCATCATGTGTAAATTTGTGACTATATCATCAATAACACGCGGAGTTGCTGTGGCTGTTAATGCCATAACAGGCACATTCGGGTATTTATCTCTCACTGAGCCTATCATCATGTATTCCGGCCTAAAATCATGTCCCCATTGTGAGATACAATGAGCTTCATCTACAACTAATCTTGTAAAGTTGTCATTCTCATACAAAGTATCTAGTAATGGCATGATTTGGGATCCTTTGATTAATTTTTCTGGTGTTAAATAAAGAAATCTCAATATTCCAGTTTTTGCTTCCATAATTATTCTATCTGCATCGCCTTGTGGTGTTTCACCATTTATAAACTCTGCCGTTATGTTCATTCTTTTTAAGGAGTCGACTTGATCTTTCATCAATGACAAAAGTGGACAAATTACAATTGTTATACCTCCTTGTACATAACCTGTCAACATGTAACACAAGCTTTTTCCACCACCTGTAGGCATCAAGATGAAAACGTCATTACCTTTGATTGCTGATGCTATGGCTTCGAACTGGATGCCTCTGAACGCATCATGATTAAAAACTTCCTTATTTACACGATTTAAAATATCAACGTATTCTTTTGGAAGACCGTAGTTATTTTCAGGTGTAATTATTGGTTCTTGCTTTCTTGGTGCTGGAGTCTTTTGAATTTCTTCAATAATATTATCATTTTGATTTTCTTCATCGTTTTGAATAGATTCTGGTTGATTATCAATACTACCTTGAATGTTTGACGATTCCGATTGATCTAAACCGTTTGCCGATAAAGATTTTTTCATTTTTTGATATGGTGGTTGTTGCTGGTTTTGTGTTTGATTGCTCGATTGTTGTTGCTGTAAAGTATTAGAATTATTCGGATTTGAGTCGTTATTTACAAGAACAACTTCATCATCAGAATAATCTATCTCTTCTGGTTGATTTGGTGTTGTATTTTGTTGTGCTGATGTTGTTGTAGTATTAATATATTGGTTTTGTGGTAATTGTATGGATCTATTTGAATTTGGTTTTTGAATTGTGTTGTAATATTGTATAAGTTGATCTTCAAGATCCTGGATGTATAGTTGAGTAACTTTACGTTCACTTCTAAGTTCTTGTAGTCCGAAATATTCTTTATTTTGAATACATTCTCGAATTTTCAAATTAAGTTTCTCTTCATATTCCTGAAGTTCAAATAGACGTTTTTCAAATGCAGTTTGTGTTTCATTTTCGGTTGATTGATTTTGATTTTGTTGATTTTGCTGTAATTCTTCATAATTTTGTGCTATTTGCTGTACAATAGTTTCATTACGTTTGAATTCGCCTGATGTTTCTTGCTGTGTGTCGACATAATCGGAATCTGATGATAAATAACTGAACATTTTGCTATTATCTTCTACTTGTGGAAAATTTCTTGATATAAACGAAGATTTAGAGTTGTTTTCATTAGAATTTGATCCTTCTGACTCTGTATCATAATCTTCAACATAAATTGCCTCATGATAATCAGCTGCACTAAGTCTATTATCAGTATTTTGCTCATCAATCATTTGATTTTCATCACCTGCTCGATCTATACTCATTCGAATATGAGGCGACGCATATTGCATAAAGTAAAAATGAAAATGGATTTTAGAACAAAATAACAACAGTGTAACTCATGTTGATACCAACAGACTCATTAAAGGCTTGGTAATGCAATAAAATTTCTTTCATTAAAAAATTATCAATATTCTGTCATGATTTAACATATCTCTATGGTAGTGCTAGATGATAATTAAGAAAATGATCTTTATATCATTGAAAATTTAAATTATTTTTTTTTATCACATTATGATGGTTTAATCTTTTTAAATATCGGCTTAAGGCCTTCGAATGCATCCGAATCTTGACCTTCTTACAGGAACTGCTACGCAAGCACTTTCGTAATTTGCAACAAATCTGTTTGGTGAAGATTTAAGGAAATGAGAAGGATAAACATTGAGGAAGCGTGAATA
>MRSU01010737.1:0-13556 GCA_008369845.1 Trichomonas gallinae
CTGCTAGTGTAGTGGTTATCATGAGAGCCTTCCAAGCTTTTGATCCGGGTTCGATTCCCGGGCAGTGCAAGTCTTTTTTTTTTTTCTTTTTCCTAATTTCCTTAATTTTTTCATCAGATTTCGAGTTCGGGATTTTGCAGCAAGAAGCTTCGGTCATTCATCATATTGTTATTATGGAAATTTATACAAAAATACCTATTTTTCATTAAATATTTTTTTTTCTTTTTCGCAACCATAAATATTCGATGCTAATGTTCAAAAACATGTTCTATCTATATTATATATTCGATTTTCTTATTGTAAATGCATAAATATTAAAGATTATACTTTCTTTTCGATATTCGGTCCCATTCATGGAAAATATCCAAAATAATCGGTACTTCTCAAGTAAGATATGCTTATTGAATGATTATCCATACCATAGAATGTTGTCAGCCAAAATTGCAAATGATCTCAATGTGAAAGCTGTAAACTAAGGATGAAAAAGAGTAAAAACTTCATTTCTATTGTGTTGAAATATATTCCACTCATTAATCATGGATAAAAACCATTGAAATGTAAAATTAATAACAATGTCGTTGAAATAAATTGTGAAACGCATATTATGTTTAGAAATTTATATATAAAGTGCTGATTGATTTTGAAGCCTATCAGATACATAATGTGAAATATGAATTAATCGACCACTTCGAAATTTGCGTCGCATAAATGCATTACTAATTGAGAGCAAAAATACTACGGAATTTAGAGATTCTGATGTCAAAATAAATTTCACACAAAATTGGAATCAGAAGCAATCTGATTTTCACCCATCTATAATCGATGTAATATGCAAATACTGTGTTAGATGATTAATGCGTCATAATGTAGAAAAAATTACTGTGCCAAGAAAATGAATTATTTACATAAATTTATTCAATAATATAATGAGAAAATAAAATATATTATATCACTTGATGATTTAGAAAAAATAATCATGCCCGTAAAAAAAATTTACTCATATAAAAAAATTTTCGTGATTTTTAGACTTGTCATAGTCATATGGATAATACATTTAGGTTATCAGAAAAATTGATTAAAAAGAAATATAATTAGGTGTATTCAAAACAATCCGATTTTGAGAAAATGTAGGATTGTGTTGCTTATTTAGGGGATTAATAGCTGATAAAAAATATTGAATGAGAATTCAAATTTTCAATGATTAAAAATCTTGAAAGCAAAATCAGAAAAAATGATATGGTATTATTTTTAGATATATCCATGCAAATAGTTTCAATGAGAATAAACTTCCTGACATTTAACATTTTGGGAAGTCGAACAAAAAAAAAATTAAAATTGAATCGTAAAAATTCTGGGGAGGTCGATGTAAACTACAGAAAATTTTTGAATGACAGAATAACCAAGAAGTCTTTTTCTTCTATGATTGACCAAACTCTCATTGACGAAGTAATCAGAACTAGGAAAGTCAGTCAGCACAAGAGGACTACAGTGCAGAGCATTAGAGATCATGAAAAGATTTCAAAAAGGATGAACAATTTGGGAGTAAAGTATGACTATGTATCGGCTTATTTTGAAAAGATGATAGGTCCTCACTTTACTGCTTTCTCTCTCCTGGGGATAGCAACTAGAGTGGCAACAAAATTGAAATTGAAATTGGACCGCTTGGCAAAGCGTAATCGAAGCGCACTGCTTTGCTGGTTTGGCGAGCATTGGTCGCTCATTTATCCCCATTTGCTTACCGGTTTCGAGGAAGAAGAAGATTATCAATATCCAACAGGATCTTGCCAGCAATCAATCGACGAGAATCTAGGAAACAGCTTGACAAATCAGCTGGATATATTGGATATTAGTAGATTGCTTAACTAGATATTGATATCAAACATTTATCTATTTATCTCTGTAGAAATTGATTTGTATTATCTATGTATTGTTTATTCGTATCATATTATAAATATTGATAAATTATTATTGTTATCATGGTAAATTTGAATCAAAAATTATTAATATCGGGAAATATCCAAAAATGAAATAATATAATAATTGATTATGGGAAAATAATGTATATTGATAGTGGGAGAATTGTTCATATGGAACGATTTTTCTGGATTTATAAATAATTGAATTTTGCCTGATTGGGATAATTGATCAATCTCTGTGTATATTTCTATGATTAACTTTGATATTTTGAGAGTTCGAAAGATTAAAAACTTTTTTTGCAAATAAATTGATAAAATATCATTAAAGCATATAAATATATGAAGAATTAGATGTATATTATTGAATATTTAAGTGTATTTCGCTAGTTTTTGAATAAAATTGAAAATTTGAAAATCATTGTAATATGTGGATAATATGGATGGGAATTCAAGTTCCTTACAGGAATAACAGTCAAATCTCTTCCAATACGAATGTAGTTATAGGTCAGTAAAGAATATGAAAAACAAGGGAAAAAATTGAGAAGAATTGAGAAAAACCGAAGATTTTGTTTTCGTTTCAATTTCTTTAGATTTTGTTATTGAAAAATTGAAAAGTAATCAAATTTATCTTGATTTGCTAAATTGTTGTTCCTCTTGGGATGCGAATATTATTGTTTTCAATAAAATATTTATTTTATTGATTAAATGTTTTCCATGTTACTATATTGATGTATATATTAATATTTTGCAGTTTCTGGCGTTTTATCCAAGATTTTGAAATTTTTCAGAGATCTTTTTCATTTTCGAAAAAAAAAAATATAGAATTGTCAAAACTATATATATCTAAAGCCATGGCTTTGCTTTGTCCAACGTGAATCAATAGCGATTTGCGTAAGACGATGAAAAATAAGGTAGGCAAATCAAGAACTAAGCAATATATGCTTCTAACATTCTAAAATTATCATAATCTTATGGATAAATCATGGCAAAAATGAGTTTGAGAAAAGATCACGGCAAAAGTTGCTCTTATTTATAGAATTAACAATATTCTTCGTATAAATCTTTCTAAAATATCGTAATTCTTTAATGTGTGCCATTCAGAGCTCCATTCGTGAAGCTTTTGAAAAACAATATGCCAATGAGGCTGAAATTTCCTTATGACTATTGTTGGTGTTTACATTTAGCAGAAGATAAGCCTGTCCTTAAAACTATACGTCTTAACTTAGTAAATCAAATCAATATTAAATAAAATTGACAATTTAATCGCAGAACACTATTTATTGATATAAGCTCTAGTTTTGTCATGCATTTGTGCCTGTGTTGCTTGAATATATATGAAATAAAATTTCGAAAATTTATTTTGTCGAGTTTTTACAATTTAGGCGCATTACTCTTTGTTTACTCAAGCGAGTAATCATGGTATATTAATCTTATGCCCTATTTGAGTGAAAGTTTCCGCGTGAACAAAAATCTCCCGAAAATTTTGTGTACAAGCATTAATAAGTAGCTTTTCTCATTATAAGAAGGCCCAAATAAAAGAAAAGACTATATAAGAATACGTATATCTTTACTATAATTGGATATTAAAACATAGTATTATAAATAAGTCCAATAATTGATATATTAACTATACTTCACAAATAGAAGTATAGTTTCTCATAACAAGTCCAAGGAAGGGATTCCTGAAAAGATATCCCATATCTCGTCGTCTTTTGTCAAATTTAGTATTAATTCATCAGTTATATCACTAAGTGAGACATCTGGTGAAATATTAGGAGATGAATCTGGAGATTGAATTTTTCTCGATTTTGATTTTCTTTGTTTCTCCCTTTGCATTGCAAGCCAACGGTTCTTGCAGTTTGTGTTGGTCCTTTGGTTGAAGAATTTAGCAATTTTCTGCCATTCTGTGCCTAATTCTTTAACTTTCTCTTTTAATAATTCATCTTCTTCAACAGACCATTCACCATTATTGACATCAGGCCTCAGATAGTAATACAACCTGTCTTTGCATTGTCTTGCATTCCTTTTATGCATTTTCTTAGCAATGATATTCCAATCGATTTTCTTCGATGAAGAGATGATCTTCATAAGTTTCTCGTCTTCCTCAGGTGTCCACTTATGATGCTGATGTTTTGGCTCGCAGTCATACATGTTATAACTCTCCATCTTAGCAGAAATGACAAAAAATATTTGAAAATCAATTTTTTCAGACTGATAAATACAATTTTTGAAAGCATACCGGCATTTTATATTGCCCTATTTCCTGTATTATATCATAGTAGATATGAATATGCACATATTGTCATAAATCAATGGTCGGCTGCTGATGGTTAGATGCGGCATTCATATGAGTATTCATAGATATCGAGTTTTCGGGTAATTCGGTAGATGAAAATTAGCCACGGTATAAACTATCAAAAAATGGACAGTGCATTGAAAAAAATAGTGATAACAAATATTCTTTTTTCATATCATTTTGCTTTGAAAAATTCACTTTTAAAATGCTTTCCAAAAATCGATCAAAAAATGCAGATTTGATTTGATACTTTTGATGAATAGATGCGAACAGCGTAGTAAAATATTTTAATAGTAAAACCGTTCCAACTCGCGGTATGCTTATCAAATTTTTCAATGTTTGAAAGAAAAATTATTGAAATCATTGAAAATTATTAGGAAAGAAAAGTTGATATTTATCTGGTGGTAACGAATAAGGAAAGAATACATGAAAAGAATAATCGATTCTGACAAATTTCACGGTTGCGACCAAACACATTGATATACATCTAGAGAGATTTGGCGATTGATATCACAAAGAATTTTAATTCAATCTTTTTTGAAAATTATGCTGCTTTGTCCGATGATCGCAATGTAGCGAAGTAATTAGGCATAGAATATGTATGATAAAGTAAATCAATAAGGAAATTCTCTAACAATGAATTGAAAGAAGAAAGATTGAGATTTAATGCATCGACTCTATAAATGTCATATCAGGATAGGTATAATGATTTTCAAGTCGATGTTTAGTATCCAATAAACATGAGATCTTAGGTCTACACGTATTGAGGGAAATAATCGAAATCAATTCAATTTCATTTTTTATTATGAATAAATTAATTACATGGATCAAATGAAGAAGCTTTCGTAGCACAATCGGTAGAGCGTAGGTCTCATAATCCTAAGGTCGCGCGTTCGAGTCCCGCCGAAAGCAAATTCTTTTTTTTTTCTTATTTAAAAATAGCTCATAACTTCTTCAATATATTAGTTTGAGTGAATTTTTGCATGTAGATAACTAGAACTAGTTCTAAACTATTTATGTGTTTAGTAAGGATTTCATATTCTCATTCAGTATTCTCAAAATTATTCAATCATCGTATAGAAAGGTTATTTGACAAAATAAAATGTGAATTATTTTATTCTGACATATAACTAATTCATATAACATGAAATCTGAATTTTTACACCATTATATAATTTTTTGACATCAAAAAAATAACTCAAATACTAATAGATATTTTATAATTTAATGCTTTCCATATTATACCTCTAATATATTAGTTATTATATTTAATATATTTTCCATTTTTAATCACTGGAAATTGAAATCTTTAAATATATGAATCTTAAAATTATGTTATAGAACAAAACTGTTAAATATCTCGGTGAAGGTAAATCTAAACATGATTAATCTCTAATAAAATTCAATGATTTTGATTCAAAATATGGGAACATAAAAAAGTTTTGAATCAAAAGCTCATATCAATATGGAATATTACCTATGTACCACTGATATTAATTCCAAGAGGAAATTTGAAAATAGGATATATAAAAGTTGTTAAAAATTTTTCTAAACGTCTTTTAATTAGGGGCTGACAAAAAATAAAAGTGAATAATCTAAGTTCTTTATATGCGAATCAATCTTTTGGCACTGAAGCACTAGTTGCAGACACAATTGGTCGTTATAGAAGCTACCTTCAGTCAAAAATAGATATTGAAGCACATTCCAATGATTTGGAAAAAAGGATTCACTTAATGCGCTCAAACAACGAAATCGATACGTCTTATAACGCTGATCTACGATATATGAATCAATCTAAGCAAAATTCAATCAATGAAAAGCATAGAGAACTGATAAAACGAAGAAATAAACTTCACAACACACTTGAAAGCCTTTCTACAACACAGGTTGCACTTTACACAGAAGATGATATAACTCTATTACAAAATGAGATCCAAAACATGCAAAATCAATATTCAAAAATCATCGAATACACTAATTTTTACAAAATAATTGATAAAATATTAGATAATCTCAATAACCAATACAGTCTGATGTCAAATCATATCGAACAGCTTGCACATGATAAGAAAGAATATAACTCAAGAAAACGTCGTGCTGAGAAAGTTTTAAAGCAACAAATAGATCACCTTCCCATATGTGAAACATATAATGATACTGAATTCCACGAAAAACAACTTGAAGTTGAAAATCTTGATTTTCTCAAAAATGAAGTTAGAAAATCGCTAATATACCTTGAAAATGCTGTTAAAAACAATGAAGAAAGAAAAGTATCAATTGCCAAAAGGATGAAAAGAATTATAAAGCTGCGCCAAGAAATAGAAGATTTTCAAAAAATGAAGTATTATATGATAACACACGATGATCCGCATGAATTCCAGGAGTTATACGATATGAAGTCAAATAGATGCAAAAATAGAGACAAAATCGTATCAATACATAGAAATCTAAAAAGTTTGCAAAAACATATCAAAATAGAAAAAGATCGTGTTTTAAAAAGCTTTTCTGATAAGCAGGAACAGATCAAACAGCTTACAGCTGAAAGCAATGAGCGTGATATTTTAAAAGTTGCTGTATCTGATATAGAAACGAAAGTCAAAGGTCTACGAGAAAAAATGTACCAAGTTGAATCAGAAAAATATCGAATTATCCGTGGAATTGAAGTTTTAGATCAAGAAAGAGCTCATATTCGAAATCAAAGAGAAGAAAATGAAGATTTGATCTTCGAAATGAAGAAGAAGCAAAGCAATCTTGATTCTAAGCATATTATTCTAATACAAAAGTCTAAAGACATTGAAAGAATGGTGAAAGAATTAAATGAAAACGAAGCTGAGATATTTAAGCACGAATATATTGTTGAAGCACTCGAAAGGAAAGTCGTTGAATTCGAGAAACTCAAAAAATCAGGAAATTTGTCTAAAAATTTATAAAAATATTGTTTGTTTTTCATGTTTATACGATAATTATTCTTATTTTCCTTTATATTTAATTCATATTACATTAAAATATGAATAATATTATATTGAAACATGAAAAGATAAAATCAAGCTTTGTAAATGTACATATATGCGTTATTGTACGAAATATAAGATATATTTTGTTGCATATTGATATATTATTGATAAATAATTTCAAATCAATATATAATATTAAAAAATAAGATGGGAAGTTTAATATAAATTATACACTGAAATTCCAAATGAAATGCAATAGATTCATTATCGATTATTTCATATAAAATTTTTTTGCAAAATAAATCAACGACAATAGTTGATTTAGACGTTAATGATAAATTATCTTCTATGTCTGAGTCTATATCCAACAGTGCAATGATATTGATATTGGTTAATTTACCAAATTGGATCATAAACAAGTTTAATTTCTAAAGAAATAAGCACTATATTGTATGTACATTCTAAATCTGCTATCGATGTTGTTTTTTGAAAAAATATGGCCTCTAATTTATGTCTTTAGTTTTTAATAAAATATGATATTTAAAAGTAAATAAAGCTATATTTAGAGTCAAAAATGAAAAATATTTTTTTCCCGCCATTTTTATTTTACACATGCAGCCGAACGAATCAGAGACATGGGTCGAACATTTCCTTAACACGAAGACTGGCAAGTACTTTGTGCAGGTTGACCCCAACTACATCAAAGACCAATTTAACTTGTACGGTCTTAAAGGAGATATTGATAATTTCAAACAAGCTTTAGATATAATACAAAGCAGGTATAAACCAATTAGTAACGATGACCCAAGGAAAAAGGAATACGAATACAATGCTTACCAATTATACGGATTATTACACAAAAGATATATTCAAACGCAGCAAGGAATCAAAGAGCTTTATAACAAGTACATTGATGGTGTTTATGGAAAATGCCCTTTGGTTTCGTGCCATGATACTTGTTGTTTGCCTTATGGAATTGATGAAATTCCTAAGAAAGCTTGTCTTTGCTTATACTGCCCTAGTTGCCATGAAGTATACAACGCGGAACAACTTCCTGATAGTATCGATGGCGCATTTTTCGGTCATAGTTATTTAATGATTTTTTACCGCTTTTATCATGATAAACTGAAGATCAACAAGCCAATACCTATAGAACTCCGCTTATTTGGATTCAAAATTGAAGATCCTCCATCAGAAGAAAATTCCGAGGAAGAAGATTAAGCCAGAATAATCCACATTCAATAATATTAGAATAATTACAAACTCAGCTTATTTCTTTTTCATTATCGAAAAATATATATTAGAAATGTATTCCTAGAACGTTGCTTTTGACTTGGTAACATTATCCGCATGAATTGAATAAATAATTGTTTGTTTTACATACTCTATCTTCTCTAAATAATTCTGTCAATCTTTTATAAGATAATCGTTTCTAAAATTATTTCAGTTTTTAGAGTAGCTAATATATATATGAGCAAGGATAAAGAAATTATTAGAAACATTTTCGAAAAACAGAGAAAATCATAATAATTTCGGATTTGAGTGTATTTGAACTGTAGGTGGGATTTTTCGCAATTATAGAGTATTTTGTATTATTTGTTTTTTGTTTAATCAACAAAAAAGATATGAAAAAAATATATTTTTGGAAATTATTTATTAAAATAAGACTTTTCATCGGATCAGAAATTTTTTTTAGTGAAATAAGTTTATAATATGTTTGTAAATAATGATTGCACAATCATAATTAGGTATACACAATTTTTTGAATTACCCATTAGTTTTTTCATAATTTTTCAGAAAAATTATTTTCTCAAAATGTCGGATTCAGTAGATTCGCCGACGAATCTATCTGCGAAGGATATTGAAAGATATAGAGTGATTAGGAGGTTAGGCAAGTTTGACTACAAAAAATGTTCAACTTACAAGAAGCTAATGGAAATTTTCGGAGCGAAAAGAAGTAAACAAGAACTTCTGAGTCTCGCAATATGCTTATGCGTAAAGATACCTAGCCTTAAGCTAGATAGAGAGGCTAAAAGAAGGAAGTCGGTACTGATAAAATGGTTTCATGATAATTTCGATATTATTGAACCACAATTGAAATACTACTACTTTGCTGACGATAAACTACAAAAATTCATTGATGAGGAGAACTTTGATGACTAGTTAGCCAAGTATATTGCCTTTTTATATGTATCCATTATATTTCATACCTTAGATTCGTGCTTAGCGAAGGTTGTTCCATGTTAGTTATGTTTTAATGTAAAATTGTTGTGTTACAAGATACATTCTAATTCAATATTTCAATGTAAAATGTGGTATTATAATTATTAAATACATAAAATATGCAAGCTGCAGATGTTTATTTAAGCATTTCAACGGCTATTTCGAACAATTAATTTGGCATTCAAAATAAATTTGTGATTTATGTCTCGAGAGTAAAATACTGCGTAGCAGTTACTTATCTTGTTACAATGAATGGAATGATTTGTTATCATCCCGAGTGAAAAGGTTAATTTGAAATGAAATGTAATGATTATTCAATATGCGATGTAAAATTAGGTAAATCATCTAACAGTAAACTCGTATTTATATGAATTTTGCAAACAATGTAAATGCTTTTCGAAATTTTTTATAAAATAAAATGAAATGCGATCTAAATGGGAAAGAGACATGACTATATATTTAATGCTTACTCACCAAGTAATTCAATATTGCCAAATTGATTAATATTGAATTTTAATATTGTTTGAAATATTAATTGCATGTAAAACTCTAGAGTAGTTGAATTTCAGTTAAATATCCGAATTACATTCGATTGTGAAGTGTTATGGCTTTTTTTTAATATTGGCAAAATAAATTTCCATCAGTTCTAAAGGTAATCAAAAATGCAGAGAATGGGTATCGATATCCACAGCCGAGATCAACACCAAGCAACTTTAATAAACTCTATAAAAGTATATCATCTAAAACATTGTAAAGTGTCAAGATCACAAACTAATAATGTTTTGTCATGTAAAGCGAATGTTTGATATGTAAATCGTAGATATTCAATAATTTTGTCATGTAAAGTTAAATATTTTTATAAACGACCGTTTATTAATGCAAGCGATTGCAACCCAACTTCAAGATGGAATTAATCAGGGCACAGAGCTTCTTAATGACATCTCCAAGAATGTTGGAAACGATTATATGTCACAGTTTGAGCAAGTTGTCACTGAATACATAGATTTATATACAAAATCTCAATTATATGAGACATTGCAGCAGGATTCTATCATAGAAGCATTTAAAAAACCAGAACTAGATCAAGCTATGAAAACAAAAGAAAATATTGAAAGAGAAATTCAAAAATATAGAAACGAAAGGGAAAATTGCGGAATTAAGTCACAAGATGAGCTTCAAAAGCTTTTGAAAGACTCAAAGTCAGTCTTAAAACAGCTCAGTGAGAAAATTCCTCAATCAAATACAACAGATTATAATAAAGTCGTCGAAATGATGGATAAAGAAATTATAAACTTAAAGAAAACATCAGAAGCATATGAATGGTATGAAAGTGCATATGCAAAACTTTCCGAATTCACACAAATCGAAATTATCGCAGATAGAAAGTACAAATTAAAGAAGAGATACATATTAGATGTTTATCCAACAAGTGTTGAACTTGAAAACAAAGAAGTTTTCGTTGCAGATATTTCACCATCAGAGGATACAATTGGATGCTGCATTGCTCAAGTGATGGAACGTCTTAATGCATTCGAAGCAGTTACAGCAGCAGCATCTAAATTAGGCTGGAATAGTCAGACAATTCGTGACTCTCCATTTGCTTTGCTTACAGCACAAAATGGAGCCTCAGTTCAAGTACCTTTGTTTGGCAACAACTTGAATACATTAATACCTGTTGATAATATTTCTTCTACTGATTTCCAGAATATGCAGAAGCAGTGGAAGCTGTAATATACCAACTTCTCATCACAATCTTAAATGTATGTTATATTTTTTAAAAAAAGCTTTTTTATTAAAATTTCAAAAATACAACATTCAATAACAGCCAATTTGCAAAAAGATGTTATCTTTATTTGCATGTATACTTCTCATATTTTAAGATATTGGCCGATCTGCCGGAATCAAATTTCCAATCATTTTTTGAACCAATAAAAGCAATGAAAAACTCAACAATAAGCATCCATTACATATGAATATATGCAATTTATGCTTAAAAGACAAGAAATCTTATCTTCAGAAAGCTCAAAATTCAACCGATTTTACATTGGCAAAATCATTCTTTACATAACACATAAATTAATTTACATGACATTTATCCAATTCAAATCCAGAAAATTTCAAATTTACATGTCAAATGTAAGAAATTCCAAAAACATCAATCGAACAAAACCCCAGATTTGTAATCGTTTAGTCAATGTATTTCATTTGCGAAGTGGCCAACAATGAACTCAAAACTTTCAATTTTGCAAGAAAAAACGATAGATTTTTGAACGATGACATCACAGCCATCTGCTTATCGACAAGTCAAGTCTAAAACAAGAAAAACATGGATACTTTCTTCATCGGCAGCTTTTTTAAAAATTACCGATAAACGTCACTTTTGTATCAATTTTTTTGATTTCATATTTTTGTATTTTTAGACTTTTCTGAAGATGAAACAGAAAATTTTCAAATAAAAATTTTGTGATTATCGTTAAAATTTAGTTTATTCTTTATGTTTTCCGTATTATTTAGTTATTCATTAGCAATAAGTGATGAAGACACCTATGGTAGGATTAAAGCAGGCTATAACACGCTTTCTTTGATAAAAGATAAGCGTTATTACAAAGTTGATAGTGGATATACACTTGTTTTCCTTCCGGAAGACTTAAATGGATACACAGGTGTTGCACATGCTGATGGTGTTGAAACAGACTTGTTTAACAACAATTCTTTCGCTGTCCATTTCAAAGGACGCGGATATCTCGAAATTTCTTCAGAAAAATACACATCTTTAATAACAATTGCATACTCAACATTCAAATACCCATCATGTGATACTACAATTGTACAAATTGGTGAAGGATCATATACAGTTGGCTGTTCTGATGGCAGTAACATGTCTGTCACAAAGGGGAAGTCCGTTTGCGTGTACTATGCATTCCCGAAGGACACTAGCGTTGCTATTATCTCTCCTAAGCCAACACTTTCACAAACAACGTATTTCCCATACGGAGATACTTCTAAGCTTACTAACTTATCATCAGCATTCATGTTACGTGTAACTGGCTCCAACAAGTGCAATGGTGAAGTTTCTGGTGCTAATGTTTCATATTCAACATCTGCTCCTATTGTTAATATGTTTTTGAGCCCAGATGGACCATATCTTCTTGTACAGGTTGGTAGATTCGCTGGATGGATTGCTGTTGTCGTAGTTGTTTCTATAGTTTCTGTTGTAGTTTTGGCTGGCTTAGTTGTTGCTTCTGTTGTCATTGGTATTTGCTGCTACCACTGCATCAAGGAGAAGATGATGCACGCTCCAGATCAGGCTCAGCTCGAACTTGGTATTATTGAAATTCCACCAGCTGATTATCAGATCTATGAGTCCAAGAATCCACTCTCCACACATTCAACAAGCGTAGACTTCTAATGAAATACAGTATTCTTCTATATATATTTATAAATAAATTTATTTTTAATCTTCAATCATTTTTTAGTAATTCTACAACTTATTTTCCATTTTAAACATTCATTATATAAACATATAGATGCTGTCCATTGCAAAAAATTAATTTTGCAATTCATTATCGAGTAGCATGTAATTCTTTTGTTTGATAACGAATAAAACACAATGTGAACTATATATAATGTTTTCTGACTGCTGACTATGAATTTTGGAATATTTTTAATTGGTATGAAATTATAGGTCATGATCTACAATATTCGACTCTTTTTGATGAAAAGAAGTAAAGCAGATAATGATAGGACTGTGAAAGCTTATTTAATTTTAATTTCGAATTTTATTGACCAATAAAACAGTTTCTCCATTTGCATTGGCTTCTATACAACATGATTAAAGCAACTTTGATGTTTTTCTTTGATAGAACCCATTATGTAATATAGGATCGAAACTTTTCGATGAAAATATCAATTGATCGAAAATCATTATCATAAATGTATATACAAGAAATCAGATGATGCGAAGTGGTTCTTTTTGAGGCAAAAATAGGCCAGCTAAAACCAAATTTCCACTCAAAATTGATAATGATTCTCTACTGAGAGAGAATAGCTATATAAAGGTATAAGGGCAAAAGGGGGGAAACTTCGACTCTTACCGGATTTCTTCTTGAAACTCATATGGTAGATCCAGCATGACATGGTGAGAAAATAATATAAGGCATGAACGAA
>MRSU01010739.1:0-26820 GCA_008369845.1 Trichomonas gallinae
GACACGTAAACTATACGATTTGAACATTTCGCGGTGGGGCGGCGCAGTCGCCACAGTGCGAAATGTACATTACTAACTTCTTCGATTCTTTTGAGACTTGATGGAAAATTAGAAGAATAAACCACTTGTAAATCTATAAAGCTTAACCAAAATCCATGTGAAGCAACACCAGCACTCGTAGCAGTTTTGTTTTGGAGAGGCCGCGTGACATAGCACAAATCAGTGTTATTTCGGTAAAAATAGACATTTTCTCCAATATAATCCTTGCCGCATTAGACCAGTTCTAGCATTTATCTATATATTTTATTTTTTGATTCATTCTATTGAATATTATTTTAAAAATAAATTCTCAAAATACAAATCGTTTTATTGAGAAAAATCACGATTTGCCTAAATAAGAGTTAATTTTCAATCGTCAAACGTACATAAGATTGATTTGAATAAAAATTGCTGTTCGTCAGTAAAAAGAAAAATAACTATATTAGCAAACAATAAATTTCGCATAGTTTTTCACAGTCATTGCTTCTTTCAAAAATTGAATAATTGGCAGATATGGCTTTTTCGATAATTATATACGATGCCGTACTACTGAAACCAAGTAAATCTGAACGACCATTCTTTGATAAAGTATTTAAAATAAATTTAATAATATGCTCTCGAAACTCTAATATTTTTCGCTAGACCGAATTATATACGATTTTATTCTATATAATGATATTGTGAGGTTGTTAATTGATAATTCTTTCTTCAACTACTCCAATCAAAGTCGTAGATATTTCTCATTCGATCGAAGATCGTATTTATATCAACTTTGAATCATCTCCCATAATTGAAGGAATAATGTTTCAATTGCAAGTTAATATTCTAAAATCAGTCAGTACGATTGAATGATTCGAGTTTTAAACAGTTAGAAAATTATCTTTGTTAAAAAAAACTAAATTTTGGCAGAATTAACATAGATATTTTTAAACAAGTACATTATTAAATAAACCCAATAATTAATCCAATCCATACAAAGCAGCAAACAAAATACCATATCTAATAAACTTTCGTTCATCCGAAATATCATAATATTCACTTGGCTTTGGTGTTGGAGTTTTTGGCTTTTGAGGCATTATCGTCACATTCGTTGTTGTGATATTCTTGGAACAGTTAAACGTTTCAACTACTTCACCACATGGCTTTAAGCAGCGTTCAGGAACTGAACCTTTATATAGATGTATCTTAGGATGATCCACTAGATATCCACATGGAAGATTTGTCTTATAAAATGCGTAACGACCAATATAATATACTGAATCAGGAATTTCGATTGACTCTAATGAGGCGCAATCAAAGAATGCCCAATCATATATGGATCTTAAATTTGGAGGAAACTGAATCTTCTTGAGTTTCAAGCATCCTAAAAACGCATTGTAATAAATATATTCCAATTGTTCTGACATCAATTTTACTTCAGTAATTTCACCACATTGTCCGAATGCATTCTGGCCCAGCCTTCTTAATTTTGGCAGATGAATAACATCACCTAAATAATAATTTACCGAAAAAGCATAGCCACCAATGTAAGTAATATTATCCAATCCTTGTATATGCGTGACATTGTTCCTATAGAAGCACGATTCACCTACTACAGTTAAATATCTCAGATCGAGCTCCATCGTTAGATAAAAACACTGCATAAAACAACAATCCCCTAGTTTAGTAAAATAACTATTTTCATCAAACGTTATACGCGCAACCCCAGACCGCCAAAACGCTTCATAAGCACATGAAACAAGACTTCGAAAATGTAAATGTGCGTTATATAATGAATTTGAAAAGGCCCATGTACCAATTTCGCTAACATTTTTCATGTCAATATATCCTGTAAGATGTATACAGTTTGTAAAAGCATAATCTTGAATTCTTTTAAGAGATCCTGGTAAAATTAGGATACGCAAAGTTGTCATTGCATTAAACCCATCAATTGAGCTTATTGTATCATAGACTGATAGATTGCACATATACATATTTGCATGCATATAAGCACGAGTGATTGTAGAATTTGTCATATTCGTCGTTACATTGCAAACTGTTTAGTTCGGTGCTGGATAAAAAGAAACTGAACTATGTCCAATAACATGACGGCATTCACCAGGTAAACTTATATTTGCTTCAATGCTCGTATTGGTTTCGTTCATGTATTTTTCTAATTTTTTGAAAATTATTGAAAACAAAAAACCAAGAATTGCTCTATTGCATGCATTAGTTGATTATTTCCAGTTAAAATGCTGTTTTGAAATAGAGTTGAAAAATTGAGAAATTAAACTATCTTTTCGAAATAATGATACAAAGCAATTCATGCATAAAATAATTCAACAGTTTTTGAAAGAAATATTTTTATATATAAGACTTCTATTGGATAAAAAGATTTAAACTATGCCAAATTTGGATTCGATGATGGGTAGGATTGAAAAGTGACTACGTAAAAATAATAAATTCCTTTTTTACCAATACTAAATTCGCGTAACTGCTATTTGGTTATCATCATTTGGCTGTAGTGTTTATATTTGTACTATTTTTAGATGATTTGGTTGCATCGATAATTTGAGAAGGCCAAATCCGCTCTCAAAAATAATGAAACTTTCAAATCAATAATATTATGCATAACTTCTGTTCTAGATTGATATTGTCGACTACATGTAAAGTTTTAACGTCTTTTGAAAAGTTGGTTGAATAAAATATTACATAGTGAAATGGATCGACTAAATTCCTGAGCATTTTCAAACAAAAGGAATAATTTTTTCTTTCGAATTGCTTGTTTATTAAAAATAGTACAATATAGATAGAGATCAATAAATTCCTTTATAGCAGCGAACCAAATGCGCAATTTTATTCAGCGCGCGAAAAGCAAGGTGGAATCCCCTTAAAATATCTGTAATACCCTGCAAATATAGGGCAACTTCTTTTAATTTGAATTAGCTCCTGGACTAAAAAGACCCCCTTTTTATTTAATTATTCCACTATTTTAGCTAGCTAGACTCTATACACCCCTTTCTAAGCATTTTTACCCCTCTTTAATAGGGGGTTCCCCTCATTGATAGGCAAGAAAGATTTCATAAATTTATACTTTTTCTATTGTTTACATGAAATAAAGTATGAAAGATAAATTTTAAAATATTGGAAATGAGTTTTTGTGGTACTATATCATGATTGACTTTTTTTTTCGCAACTAATATATGATTATCTTCCAAATTACAAAAAAAATTATATCCGAAAGTTCTTTTGAGCTGAACTAGAATAAAAAAAGGACGCCATATCCAATAACCTTCCTGCCAGATGATTTTCTGTAGTCAACACTCTGTTTTATTTGGCATGGAATTAAACATTTTTCAGGAACTGCAGATTTATACAAGTCTTTCTTATGATATTTTGCGAGATATCCACATGGAAGATTTGTCTTATAAAATGCAGACTTGCCAATTTGACTAACTGAATCAACTAATGTGAAAGATTCTAGTACTGCACAGTCAAAGAATGCATAATCACATATATAATTCAAGTTTGGAGGGAAAACAACTTTCTTGAGTTTAAAACATGCAAGAAATGCATCTTTCGAAATTTTATGCAAACCAGTTGATGTAAAATGAACTTCAGTTATCTCCCCACAAAATGAAAATGCAGATTCTCTCAAATTAGTGAGCTTGGGAAAATTAAGAATTCCGCCTAAATAATAACACAATGAAAAGGCATGTGTTGAAATATATGTTATGTTATCCAGTCCACGCAGTCCTGTGATGTTGGTCTTATAGAAAGCTGAGTCTGGTATTCTTGTTAAACCTCCCAAGTCAATCACACATGACAAGCTACTACACCCCATAAAAGCACACTCATTTAATCCAGTAATATAGCAATTGTCATTAAATGATATCGAAGATATACGAGAACCATAAAATGCTCGAAATGCAAAAGTAACGTTATTTTGAAAATGCAGATGACAAGAATATAAAGAATTATAGAAAGCGCACTGGCCAATATATTTAACATTCTTCATATCAATATTTCCAACAAGTCCATAACAATCCTGAAAAGCATTATCTCCAATTTTTTCAATACTTGGTGGTAAAATCAGTTTACGCAATGAGCTCATGCTCGAAAAAGCATAATCGGGGATCGATATTAATGATGTAAAGAGAGTTAAATTAAGCATAGTTATGCGAGTTTTTAAATCGGAACGAGATGCCATAGTAAATGTTTTGTTTATCTTAGGTCGAGTAACATTGCAATAGGATGTATTGGAATCATGCCAGAATTTAATCACTCCATCACTAACGCTCTGATTGCACTCAATCGACATGTCCATTTATTTGTAATTCAATTTATGAAGACAAAAGTCAAAGTTTAATTAAACACTCACAATATTCTATAATTAGTTAGATTTTAAAATTTCATTATATGAGTTTGACATTGCTCTGAAAAAATAAATGGGAAAAATTCTTTCTTTGATTGATGATATGTATAATTATTTAAACTTAAGGGTGCACCCTTAAAATTAAAAGAGAAATTTTGAGAGAAAATAATTGTCCTTGGCCAAATAAAAAATCAAAGATATGATGATGTTGGAAAAGATTTATTCAATTGTTGCATAAAAAATATTTATTCCAATTTCTCTGAAATAACAAATCAAACAATTTGGATCAGATGGTTTGCTGGCATATATGTATTGGAACAAAATATTGTTGGTTAGCATGAAAAGTGACTTGTCATTGTAAATATGAAATTTTTTATTTTGAAATTTTATATTATCGAATTTTGCTGATTATTTGTCAATAAAAATAATGTTTTATATATAACAAATAATTTCCCAAAATCTTTAACTTTTACTTTTAGAATGAAATTTCTTCGCCATCAAGTGGAACGTGAACGAAATTTTCGAAATGGTTCTCCTTAACGTACTCATTTGTCTCCTTTCTGCCTTGTGTTGCGTGAGGAACAACGTCAAGATGAGAAGCAACGTATGTAGCGAATGGAAATTCTTCGTGAAGAGGCTTAATGTCTTCTCTGGTCATGAGGATTCTTCCAAATGGTGTCTCAGCAGCGCAGGAGTTGCCAACGACAACTTCTGGCTTGTGTTTTCTGATTGCTTCCTTAACACAATCAACATAAAGAGAATCACCAATGATATAGATCTTCTTGGCTTCTTTTGGAGACTGTAAAACGAATCCAGAGGCTTCACGTCTCATACCAGCTACCTTGTAGAACTCGGCAGATCCATGATCACAGTCTGTCTTGAATATCTTGAGGTCGCCGTAATCTGTTCCGTTTTCAGACATGATTGTTACATCCTTGAATCCCATATTTTCCAACGTCATCTTGTCGTCTTCATCTTGTGCGAAAAGTGGCAATGACTTGTCAATGAAGCCAGCTGAGTACTCAGAGAAGTGGTCGAGGTGGAGGTGTGTCAAGATAACAGCATCGATGTTCTTAACGACTTCCTGTGGAGGAATTGGCATCTCGACAAATGGAAATCTTTTTGGTGGTCCCGGGACGAAAGCTAATGGATCTAATGAGTCCTTGGGTTCAAACCATGGGTCTACGAGAATTCTCTTACCTGCGAATGTGATGATTACTGTCGCGTGGCGGATCTGGTGGAACTTCATGATGAAGAAATGAAGTCAGTTGAGGATTGAATGGTATTTTGTTCTCAAAAGGTTGATCTAAAAAAAAATGCAACATGTGTTATATGCAATGCTCTAAAAGAAATACAGCGATATCAATGAACCATTGCCATGATTGTGACTTTTCTTAAAATTCACTTGAAGCATAAAAAATGACATTGAAAAATTTTGAAAAGGTAACCGAACTATCATGAGTCTGATTATATGCGAATTTATGGTTCTACTCCTTTTATATGTACTAAACAAAATCAAAATAAGCCAAAAAACGAAATAAAATCCGAAAAAAAAAGTATATTTTTTTCGAATAATATTCGATTGCAAGGGGAAATGTATCGGGTCTATTAACACATACAGAAATAAGGCAGTAGAGATACTGTGAGCTGGGCACCCAATTAATTTGAAATTACGGATAAATATCAATTTGAAATCATCAGAAATACCAATCAGTATGTATTTCCTATCAGTAGAAACTGAGAATTAACTGGACCATTTTAAGATAATAACAGATTATCATCAATATAATAAAATATAGCGAAAAGATTCCACAGTTCGTGCGCAAAATCAATTGAATTGCATATATATATTGGTTCCCAGTTTTCTCATGAGAATAGTTTGATATGAAAATTCTCTAACTTAGCAAGTGATATAGTTTCTTCGACAAACAATGAATAAAAATATGTTTTTCTTTATTTATTCAATATTTTCATGAGTATATTATAAATATTATGAAAATTCCATAAAATTATATCAAATTAAAGTGTTTCTTAGATAAGTAAACAAACAACTTTGAATAGAAAGTATTTTTAACTATATAAACAACTATAATATACATATATAAAATTCATGCTAAGCAATGTGTTGATGTGGTTGGAGAAATCTGGTGTGTAAGCTTGTAGTAATCGTGAAGAGTATAAACGAGAACAGAAAGTGATGCGATGAAGTTCATGAAATCTTGTAATGTGTATGAATAAAGTACCAAGTATGGACTTTGCGAAAACTTGGAAAATAAAACAGAAGAAACAACTAATGTTGCTGCCTTGACACATGGAGCAACTGTAGCAAGCCATACATGTCCGAAAACAATTGCCAAAGGTGAAACAATCTGATTAAATGGCTCAAAAATTGAAGTATAGAAAGGAATTGGAGAAATTTTGCCTGTGTATTGTTTCATGTTTTCGTCTTTGATCCAAATGTCAATAATTAAGCTTGGCTTGAATATCATCAAAGGAGCAATAATCAATACAACAAGAATAGGAATAATATGACCGCATTGTATGAGTTTGTATAATCTCTTTGATTCATTTTTGTGAAGTGCAAAACTTGCAGCAGAAGCGACTCCACTTGTTGCGCCTTGAATAGCAATGATTAACATAGAATAGACTTTCGCTGTTGTAGAGAACACAGTGCACACCTCTGTTGAGTTTCCTGCCCTGTCAGCTGACTCCTTCAAAAACATTGAGAACAATACAGGTGTAATAGAACTTAATGTAATTGCGCATGTTGATGGGATTGACAATTTAATTAATTCCCAGAACTGATATGATGGCTTCATCAAGATGCATCTCCAATCAGGGCGAACACAGAACTTGTTCATCGAGAAAAGAACCACCAAAATCATTGACAAAGTGACATGACCTGACACGAATGCGAAACCCATCCAGCTTAATTCTGCCTTGAAGACGTAGATGAATAATGGGTCAGCAGAAAGAGAAACAACAATGGAACCTATCTGAATGGCAGCATAAGCAAGAGATCTGCCACACGCGAGAACAATTGATGCTGAAACAGTGAGATTGAGAATAAAGAAAGGAAGAAAACAAATTGGTAATAAATACTTATTTGCTTCATCAACTAAAATGTCTGGGACACCCATTAGTGGCAGTAAATGACGCACAGATAGTGATAAAACCAATGTTGAGATTGAACCCAAAATGACGCACATTCGGACTAATTCAACATAAAGATATCCTGCATCGCAAACTGCTTTCTTCGCAATCAACTCGCTGAATTTCGCGCATGTTCCCTGCATATGGAAGTAAGCGAAACCGACGATGAGCTGCCTGATGATGCTCGCGATGCTGACAATTGTAACTCCATCCTGTCCGAATCCTTTCTTGATGAAATAAAGATCAGCGGCATCTTGAAAAGCGGAGATGATGGAAAAAATGAAACCAGGAATGTTAAGTCTAAGTGTAGTCACCAATGGCGATGAACTACCTAGGAGCTTCTCTTCGTCTTTGGCCTCGCATATTTTGCACTCGATTGGTTCGTAATCCATTTTGAAATATGATGGCGACTATTCAATTTTTCACTTCTTTCTCAAAATTTCCAATTTTTTTTTTATGATTGATGATCCCTGATTGCTTCCCATTTTATTTTTATTTGTAAACATGTTCTCACACATGAATATACACATATATTGCGAATAGACGAAATTTTAACACAATTTTTGAAGTTGAGAAGGTTTTGATCCCCTCACTTTTGTTATCCCGGGTTGGTGATGATATTATGTTTACTCACATCAATGGTGAGGGAAACTTGAAAAAAATTGGCGTTATTTGGGAAAGTTCATCGATTTTTCAAACTAACCTCTTAAAAGTAAATGAGGAATAAATCAAATGAATGTGTATATTGGTGGGATAACATTTCTGCTAAACAACCATCGGTTTTCCTAAACACAATTTTATTCAATCCCAATTTCAATTTAAATCTTAATTTTTCGCTTACCAATAGCTTATTTGTGCTATGAACGATAGGGAAACAATCGAAAAACAACTCATTGGTTGATTGCAAAAAAATCTGTCGATTTGTCATGTAAATTATATTAGCATGACATGAATTGATTTTTACGTGTCAAAATTAAAATTACATGACAAAAATATGGGAAATAAATTACGTGGTAAAAAAAATTAAATTACATAACAAAAAAAATTAAATTACATGTCAAAAACAAAGATTTCAATTAATTACATGACAAAAATTTTAAATATAACAAAAAATCAAATTTCAAAATATGCATCTACTTCTGGACGTGCAATGACCTCGTTTTTGGAAAAAAGTTTTTTGACGCAATCAAAATCGAAAGAGTACCCTTTCATGTATTCATAAAGACTTAGATCTGCTGAATTGCGCATTTTTACTAGCTGCTCTTGCGTAAACCCGCGCCTGACCCATTCTTCGATTAAAAATTCGCAAAGTTCCGAGTTATTCGCATAAACTGCTCGCCATATTACATTGGCACCGAATTCATCGACATCATCTATGCGGGCACCATGATTTAATAAAAACTTGACTTTTTCTATGCTATTCTTTTTATCTTTCTCAAGATTTGTGTTTTCCAGAAACTTTGGTGCAAAAAATGGCAGTGCAGCCGCATTGTGGAGAGGTGTTCTTCCATTGCTGTCCTTCTTGTTAATGTCGATATTGGAATTCCTAAATATGAAGTCTAACTCACGAACAGTTCCACATTTTGCTGCCGTGTGATAAGCGTTTTTGCTGAAATTATCGGTGAATTTTGATCCATTTCTCAAGAGCCACGCCATTACAGTTGTGCTGGATGCTCCTGCAATCATTTCTATTCCTGTCATTTCGATGTTCTTCGATTTGAGTAATATAAGTATTTTGATATTTTTCTTTTTCGCTGCAAAATAATACAAGTTTTTTCCTTTGCTTGTCAATGCGTGTGGATCAGCTCCATTCTCTAACAAATACTTGCATGCATCATATGCATTCCCATTTATTGCATACACCAAAGAATTTTGTCCTGTTCCTAGTAACCCGAAAGATGCGCCATTGATGTCTCCGCCGTTTTCTTTTATCATTTTCATCGTGCCAATGTCATTCATCATTGATGCAGTGTCTATTGGTAATATTCCATACCTGAATGAAGGCTTGTGCAGCATCTTTTTGTCCTTCTCTATCAAGTATTTGATGATCTCATGGTCGCCTGTAGATATTGAACAAATGAGAGGTGTCCGCAGTAAACCTGAGTCAACTTTTACTTTCAAATCTTCGACGTAATACTTCACGATGTCAAATCTACCGTATCTAGCTGCAAAATGTAATCCAATTAGAGACCTGTTGCAAGCCAGTAATGGATCTGCTGAACACTTTTCAACGAAATATTTTGTCAATTTCAACGATAGATGTCTGGCCGCGTAATGCAAAATTGTTCTGCTTCTTCTGTCTTGTTCGTTTATGTTCACTCTGTTCATATGAAGGTAGTATAGCAAACCTTCAACATTGCATGATCTAGCACACACAACTAAATCAGGAATTGACGATGTTTTCTTGATAAGCCACTGGAAAACTTCACTGTGGTGACAGTTAAGTGCATAAGTCACGCAATCACTCAACGAGCAGCCGCAGCTTCTGCATGTTTTGATGATGTGCATGTTTCCTCCTAATACTGCGCATCTTCCCACAGAGTTGTCAACGAGATTTCCAGCGATTACGCACGCATCGAAGATTTTTTCTGCGCAGTAAAATGCAGCTGCAGCTATTGGAGAGATATTTTGGTAAAACATTGTGCCGCAGTGATAGGCATTTAACGTTAGTAGCTGTTTGGTGTAGTTTGGATTTCTCTTTACGTAATCATTGAACTCATCTATGAGATCATATCTGATTATATACATTAATGAACCTTTTGTGTATCCATATTTATAATAATCTGTTTCATATGGTATAACAATATCATTGAATATGTCCATGAAGTTGATGTCGATGAATTGTTTGTATGGAAAATTTGATATTGTTTTAGCTGTATTAATTAGGCCTCTTATTTCGTTTTGTGAAAATAATCCATGTACATATAGTTTCTGCACGAATGGTACTGAGGAACGTGCAATAGGAAACGGATGAGTTTTAATATTTAAAAAAACTATAATTTTTAACAAAAGATAAACGTACAATTCAGTTCTTCTATGAACAGTTGTTGTCATTCTGACGATTATCTGCAAAATAAAATAGAAATCATCAGGTTCGGATTCAAAAATGTATTTCTCCGCTTCATCGATATTCGACTCTGTCAGATTCTCCAGCACTCTTTGTATTCCTACATCATGCTCCAGCTCAGGAGGGATATAATTCGATGAAAAACTCAAAATCAAGAAAAATGAAGTAAATTTTCAATTAAAATTACAATTCCTTCTAGATAAGCTAAAGAACGATATTTTCATCATTTTTCGTCTCGGTGAAATTTTTATTAAAAATCTGACAATTCTATATTTAGCTTCCTATGACTGAATTCTTGAAAGATTTTCTAAAATTTTTGTCCAAATCAATGGTGGGATTTCAAAATCGAATTGAAAGAATTTACTGGAACGTGTTGTTTTCTCTATCATCTATAAATACTCATCTGTAGACTGATGATGATTTATATCTTGAATCAGATACAAAAATATAAAAAAAAGAGGTGGGATTTTACATGACATTTTTACAAATTTTGTGCCGTTTAAAAATAAAATTGAATATTTACGTGACAAAAAATAATCGTTATCTCACAAATAACGAATTTCCTTTTCAAAAATAAGTTATTTTTAATACATAGCTAAGCGAATTTTTAATGTTGGATTTCAATTAATTCATAAAATCACACTTACATGTCAAAAAAAAATATAAATTGACATGTAAAGTTTATATCAATTTCATCATATTATTGTTATTTATGAAATAAAGAGTAAAATCATTTTGGTGTGTAAAAAATTGAAAGACTGTGTTCAGAAACATCCCTTTATCCTTACAAAAAAACTCAATCATGATTAGTTTTTTGTTTTCTTTAGCTAGTTGCGCTTGGACAGTGACACTAGTTAGCAATGAAACCAAATGGGTCGATATTCCAGAAAATAATTTAAGAATTACAATGAAAAATATAAATGATTATAAATACGAAGTTTATTCGCGTGATAAACACAAATTAATCAGATTGGCTAATGAAAAAGCGACACAGAATATTGCAGTATTCGAAACCGGTAAAAATAAAATTGTCATCAAAATTCATGCGGAAAAATCAATGACAATCAATATCGAATACGAAAGTTCAACTATAACAGATGAAAATGATGATGAATTCAAAGGCTTCAGACTTCTACAGAAAGATAATAAATTAATTTCAATTAATAAAAGCGATGTAATAGAGATTCCGAATCAAAATGTTGTTTTCACTCATCTAAATAATATTAATACAAGGCCAAAATTGCTTGGAAATGAAGAAGAAAAGGAAGATGAAAACGATGAAACTGGAGATCTAAACTCACCCGCTAAAAACGAAGGAAGAGCAGAAGATGCAGATAATGACGACAATAACGAGGAAAAAGAAAAAGAAGAGCCAAAACAGAAATCAACAATTTCAAAGAAGAAGGAAAAAGAAGATCCAAAGGAAGAAGATGATTCTGATGACGATAGTGATGATACTAAAGACGAAGATCAGCCAATCAAAAAGAAACCAGAAAATAAAATAACAAAAACTGAAACAAAGACAGATAAAAAGGATGCCAAGAATAGAAAACAGAATAAAAATGACACTATTGACGATGATGATGAAGAAATCGATACAGGGCCACTTCGCATTGAAGATGATAGCGATGCTAACGATCTTAAGAATGATCCTGATGATAACAATGATGACGATGACGAAAATATTCCCAAAACGAAAACACCACAGCCAGTTCTCGATCACGTCGAACATGATCAAGATGAAGTGAAGAGGGAACTTATAAAAGAGGAAAAGAGACAGGATAGAGATTCTGGAAGATTCGATGAAGATGATGAGATTCTTTCCATGAAGAATCAAAAGAAACAGAAAGGATCTGGCCTTGGAACTATTTTATTAGTTGTTTTGATCGGTGGTGGTGTCGGCTTTTTTGTATATAAGAAGTTCTTTTCAGCAACAAATGGAAAGCATCACGAAGGCCGTCGTTTAAGATCTGATAATGAAGAATTGAATGAAGTTAAATTTGCTCCAATATAAGTAATATGTACACTTTTATGTATCGACTTATGTTTATTCTAAACAAAAATAACTAAAACAAAAAAAAACATTTGAAATAAAATATTATGGGTTTAATATTATATCATGATATCATTATTAAATCATCTAATTAGCTATTTAAATGATATGCTATATAGAACAACTGTTTTTTTATATTTAATATTTCATCAATGAAATTATCAATGATAAATATACAATATATCAGGTGATCGATAACACTAAGATATAACATGATTTGGTTAACAATGCATCAAATTGATATAACATATAATACAACGCAATTCAATTATGAATTGAACAAAAATACAAAATGAAATAATTTGGTTTGATTATTTTATATATACATCCATAAATACACTGATTTATACTGTAGACGCCCATCATTGATATGGGTCCTCACGAACAAATTGAAAAGCCTTTTACCCAATCAATTTTGATGAGTCAAATGGCATCAATAAATCTCTTTGAAATAACGATGTTTGCAGTAATTTTGAAGTGATAAGAGAAAAAATTACATTTATCAAAAAAGTGATGTAAACTAAACAAAATAAAATTCACGATAATTTTCCATTCAAAATATAAAATGGGAAAAAAATCATTTTATTATTTTTGAGTTCCATAACAGATGATTTTTATTACCTAGACAATATTTTTAAATGCAAAATGGAATCAATAATGTCATTGAAAAACTGATGTTTGTTGTAATTATGAAGAAAAAAGGGAAATTTTTAACAATATAAATCAAAAAATTCACGATAATTTTCCATTCAAAATTTAATCTAATTGAATTTCTAAAAACTCATTTTAATACTTCTTTATTTCATTAGTTGTTGTTTGATAGCAAAAAAATGGTGCTGTTACGCCCGTAATTTTGTAAAAATTTTTATATATATTGAGAAGTCGATCGTGATTGAGAAGGGAAAAAATTATTTAACAAGTCACTTCATTTCTAATGACAACAGCTTTCCAGGGCAATCCAGTCACACTTAAGGGCACATTCCCAAAGGTCGGAGATGTTGCTAAGGAGTTCGAGCTCGTTAAGGGCGATCTCTCCGTTGCTCACCTCGCTGATTTCAAGGGCAAGTATATTGTCCTCAACATCTTCCCATCCATGGATACAGGCGTTTGCGCTGCTTCCGTCCGTAAGTTCAACGTTCTTGCTACATCCCTCCCGAATACAGTAGTTCTTGCTATCTCCAAGGACCTTCCATTTGCCCAGACAAGATTCTGCGCTAATGAGGGCATCAAGAACGTCGTTTCTCTCTCCGACTTCAGATACACATCCAAGTTCGCTGAGGATTATGGTGTCTTGATGACAAACGGTGCTCTCTGCGGCCTCCTCGCTCGCGCTGTCGTCGTCATTTGCCCAGAAGGCAAGGTCATCTACACAGAGATGGTCCCAGAAATCACAAAGGAACCAAATTACGATGCCGCCATCGCTGCTATCAAGCACTAAACAGCTAGCTATTATTCATGCCTAATTTTATACTTTTTTCATACATATATCATAGTCAATTCCTCAACTCATAATCCTGTGAAAATATCAATTGTGATAGGTGATCAATTTGAGCTTATTTTATCCATATAATTGATCTCAACAAATTCTTTCACCAATACTATAGTATTCGCCGCTGATAATTTTATAATGAATTTATATTGTTGATTTTTTGCGACCAAGAATGAGAGAATGAGATTTACTATGTCAACAAAGGCAATAGAAAAAGTAAGTAATGTATTTGTTGCATGAAATATATTGTTCTAAAATATAATATAGAATTTGATCAAATTTAATAAGATAAAATGTATCTATTGATGATGCTTTCATATAAATAGCTATTTGAAATTTGAAATGGTTTATAATTAACATTATAATATAATATACAAGCAAACAATAGAAAATTCTAGGATGTTCTCTTTTATATTAGATCTATTTGCCATATTTATTATTTACATGATGAAAATCCAATATATCAATTTTAATTGTAATAAAATAGAACGAAATTAGACAAGATTATTGCTGGCTTTGGATTGGTAGGCATTAATATATTGATACACTCATCTAAACGCGTATTTGTTCAACTACCGGAAAACTGATCGCTCAATTGTCGATAGATTAGAAAACTGAATTGAGATATAAGTTAACGAACATAAAATAAATGATTCTATCGATTTAGATAAGGGTGGCAACTAATTCGAAATATTTGATCGCATAAAAAAAAACAGTTAAGCGACCAGTACTCTGGTTATTTTGTTATCATATTGTTTGATTGTAGTATAAACGTAATGGTTTTTGATTTGATGCAATGTATCAAGAAATAAAATTAATATTTCGGATATAACAGCATATTGAAGAGCTCTAAGTGAACGCAAGTCACCTGTTCAGTTGTGATCATTATATTATGATCCATACAAGACTAATTTCATATCTCAGTTTCGAGAGATGAGGTAATGAGTTCGATGTCAACCCCTCAAAAAATGCAATATGATTATATTAGTCGTATTAACATAATATTGCGAAATTACATAAATGAGGGAGATGTAAAACTATTCAAAAAATTGAGCTATCTCATTGAATATTTTACCTCAAACGGAATAAATCTAATTTTTGCGTTATAATGATGCACATTGTCTAACTAACAGAAATACATGCAAGGTCGCTCACCACACAAAACTATCGTAAACTCAGAAACTTTCAACGCTATGCACAGAAAAATTACGACCGATTTTTTACTTGTAATTCTGTTCTAAATAGGCTAAAGAATGTTTTGGATGAAAATAGAAAAAAAGAAAAAGAAAAAATCATTTTTGAAATGGCCAGCTCCGCTGAACAGGTATTGATTGCATCATCACCAAACCAGGCACTTCCAACATGGGAGAGACTCTCATGCGGCTTCATTGCCGGTGCCGTCGCTAGAACAGCTACTTCCCCACTCGATGTCGTCAAGCTTTGCTTACAAGTTTCATCGAAGGGTGGCTCAGCTTCTGAAACAATCAACCGCCTCTGGCAGGAGGGTGGCATCGCCGCTTTCTGGCGTGGCAACACCGTCGCCATCATGAACCAGGGTCCACAATCGGCTATCAAGTTCTTCTGCGTTGATGAACTCACACGCCGTGTTGCCCAGTTCACAAAGGCACCAATCACAACACCACAACGTGCTATGATTGGCGGTGCTGCTGGTATCATCTCCCAGTTGATTGCATTTCCATTTGACTTAATCCACACAAGAATTACAATCGACCCGAAGAAGTACACAGGCATGTTCCAGGCTGCTGGAAAGATCATCTCAGAGGAAGGCGTTTTCGCTCTTTGGAATGGTATCATCCCAACTGTTACAGGCGCTGTCGTTTATGAGGGCTCCCAATACGTTATCCAGGGTGGACTAAAGGAGAAGTTCTCCCAGGTCTACAACAAGGGCCAGAATTTAACTCCATGGCAGAATCTCTTCGTCGGTGCTGCCGCCGGTGCCATCGGCCAGACAGTTTCATTCCCATTCGATGTCGTCAGGAAGAGAATGATGGTCAACGGCCCAGACGGAAAGAAGGTCTACAAGTCAATGGGCGAATGCTTCTCCAAGACATGGGCTAACGAGGGCTTCGGTGGTTTCTTCCGTGGCATCGGACTTAACATGGTTAAGATTGTCCCATACTCTGCCCTCCAGTTCACAATCAACGAGGAGGCCAAGGTTGCTTTCGAGAGATTCAACGTTTGGATGGCCCAGCAAAAGGCTGCAAAGGCTGCTCCAAAGACAGCTAAGAGGAAGTAACTTATTTTCGATTTTTTATATAAAGTAGACTTTACAGATAGCTTGCTTTACATACATAACTATGTCACAAATACAATGCTAATTCTTTTGATTTCTGATCATAATAATGGAATTTTTTTAATAGAAAAATATAAAGAAATCTAAACTGTAATCAATATATTTTCATCGAATTATTTTCACTAGAACATATTGGTGTCCATAATAATGAACATAAAATTGCACAATATCTAAAGATTGTGAAATATTTTAATGAAATATCGTAATGAAGTAGTTTTTATCAAATAATTTTATATGAAAATAGATCTATGCATAAAATATGAATAATGGGATGATTAGAAATCGAATTTGCTCAACTCATTTTTAATGAAAAAATAAAAATGTTTAAAAAATGATAAATAATCTGTACTTTCTCATATACCTAATTAGAAAAATTCTCTAACCAAAGACTTCGAGTGTTGCAGGGAAATTTGTCAGTATGATGTAAGGAAAACATAAACGAAGGTATTTATTTGAATACGAGAATAAATATATAATAATTTTAAATTTTAAACCTGGTAGTTATCATCCTTGACAACAGTACCAGATTCAGCATCTTCTGGTTCTTCCTCTGGCTTGTAGAATAAGTTGCCTTCCATTTGATGCCATATTAAGTAAGCGAAGATAAATCCGACGAAGAAACCAGCTAAAACATCATCAGTGTGGTGCTTGTAGTCAATAATTCTTGTAGCACCGCACCAAATGCCTAAACAAACAATAAGTGCAGCACAGAAGGTTCCAATCAAGTTTCTAGCTCTAACAATTCTCTGGACGAACAAAGCAAGGACCATGAAACCGGACATAGCTGTCTGTGAGTGACCAGATGGCCAAGATCTGAATTCATCGTAGTATTCTGACTTAGTTAAGTTCGGGCAAGATGATGGGTCATTTAACTTAACATCCTTACCGCAAGCATCGTAAAGATCTGGACGAGCTCTGCCAACGTAATTCTTGAAAATCGAAACACAGAATCCACTCATGCCTTCTGCAGCAAGAATGACCCAAAGGAATGTCCATCCGTGGAAACCATGGAAATGCTTCGGGAAAAATCTGTGAAGTAATACACCAAGAATGAAAACGATAACAGCTGATGCTGCGATGACAGCACCCATGATTGCTGTTGGAAGTTCGTTATGTTTATCTTTAGGAAATGCGGAATTCGAATCATTTGGTGGAACGTATAACATTGTTGGCTTCAAAGCCCACAAAGCACCCCACAATACGCAAGAAATGATGGCCATAACACCATTAGCTATATCAAGCTTCTGGTACCAACGCTTCTCGTGATAATCCATATTTTTTTTAATATCTTCAAAAACTTCACCGAAAAAAATGTAAAAATTTACGGGCGCTACAGCGTTATGAAAAAATGTTATAAAACAATCTATCATACTATATATAAAATTTTTCATTTTTAAACGATTAATTTTTGAATGGAAAGTTATCGTATGTAATAATTCACCTTATTTTTGATATTTCTTATAATTATCATTTTTATACATTTTTAAGTTTATAATATGCGAAATCGTACAAAAACATGTCATCATTTATAAGTTTCATTTGACAACATCGATTGTTTCGCAATTTTAGTTTAATATTTAATATATGAACATCCCAAACTACTATATTTTTAATCAAAAATGGTGAATTTCTATTAATTGGCAAATTGTTTTAATATCGGTTCCTGGAATTTGATCAAATTATTTTATGACATTAATATAGAGACCATGCTAATATTGAATATATCATGCAAATTCAAAAATGCTCTATTTTTAAATTTCATATAAATATCGAAATGGAGACTTTGTTTTTAAAAGATCGAAGCCTTTGACACCCATACAATGAAATTTTGTTGTCACCAAGTGTCTATCGAACCATAAATAAGGTTGTAAAAATTTTCTGTAAAAGAAAACTTCATCAATACGTAGAACGTAATGACAGACAAAATGATGTTGGTTAATCAGTAATTTTTCAGTTTCATTGACTTTCATTTTCGAGATAAAATTAAATTAATCTAATTTAAGGCGAATTCACGAATAATTTTGTTGCACAATATTGAACGGGATGATTAACACAATAATCCTGATTTTTCCGAAATTTCTATTAATTTTTTTGGAAGGAGGCTGAACTACGACTGAACTCCATGTATTCCGTACTCATCACCACAAGTACATCTATTAATTATAACTAGATTAAAGTAAAAAAGGAAATTCGTCTAACATCAAATCATAGAAATTCAAATGTTTTACAAATTAAACAAATATAAAAAACTAGTATAATACATACATATAAATTAGAAGTTGAAATGGGCGAATAAATCGTCAGTGACCTCATCGTTGACTTTATCCTGTAATTTTGCGAATTCCTTTAGTAGATTTTCGAAAGCTAAACTATCATCCTGTATTGGAATATCTATTGTTTGATAAACAATATTTGGCGGCGGATTTTTGGCTGCAGCATTATTTTCTTTCGATTTCTTTCTACATAGCAAGGCCCATCTGTTTTTAATATTTACGTCTGTTCTTCCAGGAAGCATATTTGCTATCAAACTCCATTTTGGACCATGTTTTTTATATTGTCTTTCTAGTAATTCATCTTCTTGTTTACTCCAGGGAGCTTTTTGGATATCCTGCGATAAATAATGTTTCCATCTCTCTCGTACTTGTCTTGCGGTTCTACCATTGAGAGCTGCCGCGATCTGTTTCCAATAATGAATTCCATTTTGTTCCACCATATCTAGTATAAGCTTATCTTCCTCCTCCGTGAACTTTCTCTTGCTATGCTCTTTCTGGCGTTCAACCACTTCTGTCTCTGTATTATCCATTTTTAAAAAAAAATAAAGAAAAAAAAATTTTATCGTCTCATTGAATTCCTTGTTTTTAAATTTTTTATATAATATTTTAGATTATCATTATATAGTGATATTATTTTTCTAATTTTTGTAAATATTCAAAAGATGATTTGATAAATATGTTTAAAATATCATCCAATAACCAAATTTAAGGGTTTTAAAGATTTTTAATTTTCAAATTTCCAAAATTCAGAAAATATTAAATTTAAATATTCCATTTGCTCATTCATATGTATTATCAAAGGTTAAAAAAAAATTTTTTTTTCGTTGAAATTTCCGGTGGAGAATGAATTAAAGTAAATAATCGAATATAGTATGATTTGATAATTATTTCTGTTTGGCCAGAGTCAAGTTGTTTTTGTTTTTTTGCATAAACAGATCCTTTAAATGCTTTGGAAATGCATGATCAAGCGTATTTTGAAAAGTCAATTAATTTTCCGAGGTCATGTTTTGAATGGAGATTTAAGAATAACAAATTTTTCACGCTCATCGATGCAAGAAGCATATATTGGAGAGCCAAAGATTTTACAGCCAGCAAAATTTGGAGATTTTTCTCAACAATCGATCAGACCATCTTTGGAACTTGAAATCTTAAAATATAGATGAAAAAAGTATCGAGTAACAATATGGATAGTTGAAAATTCTTTAGATTTATTTTTGATTTCTCTCTAATGTCTAAATTTAAGATAAAAACAGTACAATTACATTAAGTGCAGTAAAAGTAGATGAATGGAATTATTTTCGGATCAAAATTAGCAATTTTTCTAAATTTTTAGTTGATAAAACAAAAAGTGACAGAATTTAAAAGTGACTATGAATAAAAGTGTCAATAAACGTGACATTGTTGACACTTTTTGGTATTATATAGAATCATATGGAAGATATTTTGAAAGATCCAAAGATGGTTAGAGCCATTATGGAAGAAATACACAGAAAAAGAGTCGAAGATGCTAAGACGTGGTATGATGTTCAAGTACAACTTTTAAAGGAAATCATTGAAAATTTTAAAAATCATATCCATAACGAGATAGAGCAAATGCTAAAAGATTATAAGGAAAACCAAATGATAGATTTAATGACCCAATTTGATAACTTAGAAAGCACAAATAAACGTGATCTTGAAGCATATATCGCAGCTAATCCTCAAAGACAGCCATTATACGAACAAATCTCTCAAATAGCCAAAGCATATAAAGGCAAAAAGAAAGTACAAACAGCAAAGCAAATTACTCCAGTTGTTACATTTGAGAATGAAATCCTCTCATTATTAGATGAGTTGAGAGATAATGAAATTCCTATTGATAATCTTACACTCTTTGCTGATTCAGCTTTCTTGTATCACGGAAAAATATTCAAACAAGATCAAATAGTTAAACTAAAATCAAAGAACAAAGTACCATTAAAAGCCAAACTTCATGATATAACGGAATTTGAAGTTACTTTCGAATTTGACGATCGTGGTCTTCTTCCAGTTAAAACATCAGACATTACGGACGGAAATGTGGAGATTATTGATGACGAAATACCAACACAATGAATTTAACTGTTGCAATAAAATTAATATATTTTATAATATTCGTTTTATGGCCAATATTTGTATGACATAGCAATACTATTCACGAAACTCATCTCAAAGCATTTTTTTTGTATATTATTTTATATTGAATTTGTACGAGTAGCTGTAGAATATATGATATAATTATCTATGTATTTCAAGAGTTTAATGTAAATTTATTCCAATTTCAATAATAATTTTTTTTCAAAAATAATGCGGCAAAATTCAGAAATATGTTGATATTTATAATATCCATATCATAAGCATATTATTTTCATCGTTTTATTTTATTGTTAAAATTTTTAAGTTTTAGCGAAAAGCTGTAGCATAAATGATATAACTGTCAAAAATATTCCAAGAGTTTTGGGTTAATTTAGTTTAATTCCATAAATCAAATTTTTTCAAAAATATTAGAGCAAAATTGAAAAATTTCTTGATATTTAGAATACACACATCACAAACATGCTTTTTTCACTGTCGTTTCAGTTTCAATAAAACAATTGTTTTTTTTTTTTTTTTGATGAAAAAAATGAAATAAACAAATTTGAAAATCTCATCATCACTTTCTAAATAAATAAAACAATAAATAATTTGTAAAAAAAGTTTGTTTATATGATTAATATATTAATAACAGACTCGGCCAGTTTTGTCGATTTTGAAAATTATTCTTATTTTTTTTTGGACATCTTAAATCTAAATTTTCCTTCAGAGTACCTCGAGTACATTTATGTGGAGGACCTGGTGTGGGATTTAAATTCGGAAAATTTTGATGAAACTGTCCAAAAACTAACAGAGGCCATAGCCAAATCAAAACATTTATTTCCATATACGCTATATACCATCGCAAAAGTATTTAAACAACGTGTGCGAGTTCAAAAAATCATTTTCAAGCTAATTGATCTGCTTGGAGAAATACCTGCATCATCTTATTATGATGATTTATTACCAGATCTAAAAAAAATTATAAATCCAGAAACTATACAGAGCATGAGGACCGAATTATCTAATACAGTTCGCCAAATCGCGGATGATATTTTGACACCTGAAATAAAAGAGAGTTTAATCGAAAAACAGAATAATGGCGTCAATGTTTTAGGATTAGCAGCACGAATCGGGTCCATTAACTCATTTAAATTTCTTATTCTAAATAATCCTGATACGAATCTCGACAAAGTTCATAAAGATTCAGTTAGAGGCGGAAATAAGGAAATCATAGCCATGCTGAAACATGATGATGACTTCTTTAAGCCATATCTTAAAACTGCAATTAAATCTCACCATTATTGGATAGTTAACGAAATACTTTCAAAATACGATGTACACGACTACGAAGATGATGTTTCAGTATCTCTTTGCATTACAACATCAAACATAAGACTGACATATTATTTAATTATACAAAATTTCGATGCATATATTGATTACAAGAAGGAAAATCCACTACTTACATCATGCAAAATCATTTTACGTCCTGTAATTACGTCAATTCTAAACATATGCAAACTTCCAGTTAATTGGAGACATCTTTACGAAGCAAACAAGCGAAAGGACTTTCATCTTGTTAAACAACTGGTAGAATATGGAATTGATCTGAATGAAGTTATACCAAACGTAGGATTATCTGTAAGTCCAATTTGTCTTGTGATAGAAAAGAGATTAGATGATATTTTTGATAGATTAGTAGATATAATGGACCCAAATGTCACAACATTTGTACCAACAACGTTTTTAATGCTTTTCAAAAATCCAAATATTGAAATTTTGCAATATTTGTTAAAACACAAAGTCCGACTCAAGCCACACACGACCAAAGCATTGGCCTTCGAAGCTCCATTAATGATTGCGGCTCGTTCAGGAGTTCTTCATCATGTTGAATATTTAGTAAAAAAAGGCGCGTTAGTTAACGAGATATCACCAATTTCAGGTGAAACAGCATTGGTAGCAGCTATTTCTGTTGGAAAAATCGAAATTGCTATTTTTCTGATGAAACATGGCGCAAACCCGAATATTCCTGCTAATTTTACGCGCGCATCTGATTGGCCACAGACAGCATTCTCAATTTTGCTGGAGACTGGGCTTTTAGACAAAATTCCTCAAATTCGAGTTGAATCACTTACATTCACAGCTGCTGACTTGTGCGCTGCGTGCAGACTGAAGAACCTAGATCTGATGACTAGAATAGTTAAGTCTGGCGTGAATATTAATGAAATTCTTTATAAATATAAAAATAAGTCGCAAAACGGCTGCGAGAACATCATAACTCCGTTTATCATTTCTCTGTCCACGAACGACTTCAAAGTTGTTACCAAAGCCATAGAACTCGGCGGAAAAGTGAATAATAAAATATTAGGAATAACACCGATGGGATTCAGTATTTGCAATGGATGGATAGTGACTGTCATGGCTTTAGTTGAAAAAGGTCATGCTGAGTTAACAGATAATTCGAATATTTATGGAATCACTGAAAATTATCTACAGATGGCGGTTACACTGTCAAACTTCCTCCTTTTGAAATATTTAGTGGCAATTTACATAGATGCAGGCAAAAATTCATATGTTAATGATCCGGGACTTGTTGTAAGAGCTGCATTGAACAGATGTAAACAGATAATTGAATATCTGATATCTTTGAAGGTAGATGTCTCAGGTTACGCAAAAAATGTTTTTTATCAAGGTATGGTAATTGCAGGGCCTATATCGGCGCTTAATGTTGCCTGCAATAATCTTGATGAGAGCCTCATTAAACTGCTGCTGTCCGCAGGTGCAATTCCTGATCAAAATGATTATAAGATTTTATCAAATCATTTTCCACAATTGATGACTAAATTACACCCCAAAAATAAGCCTGCTCAGGCACCTATAACCCAAATTAACTTAAAAGTTGTACATGATGAAGTTATAAATTCACTCAAACAAGCAGAAAACCGAACTAATCCGGGTGTTATTAACGAAGAGAATCAGAACCAAGACCCATCTCAGCCGGTTGAAGAATTTCAATCACAAGGTTATATTATTCCACCAGATCTCAGATTAACAGAAGAAGACTTTACAAATTCGGCGCAATTCCATGTTAGTTGGCCGAAATCTTCACGAATTCCAACATTTGAACATGATTCAGTTATTGTTTGATATATTATGTTTTTATTATATTTTAAACTTTTATTTGACTGTTAGATTAATCAGCCCCATCTTAACTTAATGATAATTTTTTCTGATTTTCGAATTCAGAAGATATTGATCTAAGCTTCTGTATTTAACATCTATTGCATCAGATAGCTTTGTCTACTAAGAATAGTCTTGATGTTATCAGGATATAAATTGATCTTAACTATGCTAGTTCGGTAATCAATTTTATTGCATGTATAACCTCAGTTGAACATAGTATATCATTCCTTAACACATATTTTCCTAATTTTTAGCGGCGAATGATAATTTGCCACGTAATTTTTTATATGACAAATTTAAAAATATCATATGTTCTGGGCGCCAATTAATATTCAGCAAACAAATATCTGATTTAGGACATGGAAATTTGGCTGTTATGGCACTCAGAGCAGAATCATCAATGGAAAACTGTTTTTTGCCGATATCGATTTTTTGCTATCTTAAAATTTTCCATTCTGGTACATGGATTTACTAGTGAAATACACCAGCAAACGTTAATCAAGTCACCAATATCTTGTATACTAATAACAATTATCAGTTCTAAATATGTCTTAGAATGATCTGCTTGTATTTGCGTGTAATAATAGGAAAACTAATAATATTATAATTACCACTATTATTTTGACCTATATCAAAAATAACAATCTTCTTATGAATAATTTTATGACAAAACAAACAAATTGCTAACCATAAATGAATTCCTGTACGTTATAGTTTGATGACAATACAATTACTGAGCTAATTTCAAAAATTTGTTTCAAATAATTCGTTCAAAAAGGTGTTGTCGAATTGAAACAGTTCTAAGAAAGCATCAGTGTCTGGTGTAATTATTTTCTGGTACATTTCGTTAGAAAACTTTGGGACAGTCTGTGGGACTGGTTTAGATTCAACTGGTTTTATCTTCTGCTCCTTTTTGGACTTCTTTAAAGCACGTCTTACTCTGAGTTTATATCTGTTCCTAACACAATTTCCAGATCTGTTCGGGAAATATTCGGCAATCTTGTGCCACCTTGATCCGAACTCAGCGTAGAGTTCGTCTAGCTTTTTATCTTCTTCCATCGTCCAAGGAGCATTGCTAAGACCTGGAGAGATGTAGTTAATCCATCTTTCCCTGCACTGTCTCGCTGTTCTGTTTTTCATCTCGGACGAGATTAACTCCCAGTCTTGCGTACCGTGTTCTTGGATAATGCGTGTGAGCTGTTCATCTTCTTCCTTAGTGAATTTAATCTTAGGATAGTACGCGTGCGCTGGTTTGAAAGACATAATTTAGTAAGTGATGTGAAAAACGTTCGCATTTTTAGAATTTTAACCAATTTGTCACTAAGAACAACATATCAAATTCCTATTATATACAAATTAAAATTGAATGATTATGAATTTAATTGAATGAACTCATAAAAAATCAAAACCTTGTTAGATTCTTTTATATGTAATATTTCTAGTATAAATGACGATCAAAGTTTTTTTCAGACCGTTAGTCTTTTTCAGAGAAATTTGAAGTTTGTTTCAATTAATTTCAATCATAATCAAATTTATTTTTCTTGCTGTATTAGACATAAATGTGAATTACTTTATACTGTGAAAAAATAAAATTGAGAACGCATATTTCTAGCACAAAGTTTTCAAAGCATTATATTTTTTATTCATTTTATAAAGAAATGCCACCTATGTCATAACATAACAAAATCTACCATAAAATCCACGTTCTTTTTTTATGAGCCTTTATTTTTCACTTTGAATAATCTTCTTATCAATTCAAACCAGTTATTAGTGTCAAATTAGCATTTCGAATGGTTAGATAATTATCTAAGAAGAGATAAGGATTTTGTATATGAAATGTTGATTGGCGATTATTATCTTTTCGCCAATTACACTTCGTAAAACCATACTATAGATACCAATGGTCACATATATGACTTTAATTTTGAGAAAATTTAGATTGAAAGCAATTCTGGTTTGATTTGAAATCCTGAATGTTAAAATTAATATGACGTTGCGCGGCATTTGTGTCTTTGCATACATAGATGCGATTTTCTCTCGTTTTGTTCGTTGAGCTCATTGTTGGCCACTGGGGGCATTTTTTTTTCTGGAGCACAAATTTGGTCTTTTTCTTTCGTTTTCATGCATGTCGCATTAGAAATTTGTAAGTGTCATTTTAGACTGAGTTTTATTAATCAAAAGCCTACCAGTGTTAGAAATGTTTTTGAAATATTTGAGAAGTTCAAATGAAGCAGACCTTCAAAGATCAATTAAATCAGCATCAGCAACATATATGGATTTTAAAAGGAAAAAGACACATTTCATTATTCCATATGGCGATAATAAAAAATCATGATTAAATCCATTTTCGCTTACAGGGAATCCATTGCATGTTCATAAGCTATTGTTTGATAAAAGATAAATGAAATAGAATGAAAATTTTTATAAACTGAAAATATTGTTTAGATTTTAAGATATTTCTATATAAAACGTTAGATTTTTAGCATAAAAGTTATATGGTATTGTAAAATGGCAAATAAACCAATCATTTTCACGAATTAAGATCATGAAAAGATAAATTTTGCTATAACATTGATATATATAACAAATATATTTTATTTCTCTTGTTAATTGGTATTTGAGGGGGAAAAATCCAAAATGAAGGGGAGAAATATTTTTACATTTAAATATGAAATTCCGCATAAAAAATCACACATATATAACAAATCACAAATAAAAAACAAAAGGAGGGGAACTCCACTTTTTGGGAAAATTTTAAAAGTGACATGTTAAAAACGTCTCCTGCAGCTCCATCTAACGTT
>MRSU01010744.1:0-14999 GCA_008369845.1 Trichomonas gallinae
GTTCGACGCTACAGTAGAGCCCAAGAAGACTCCACCGGGATTTTTTTGATGGGAATCTAGCATTTTAATGGTTACTATGTACTCATTCTATATTATTAATTTACAGAATTTTTAGTTGCATTTTTCTGCCGGACAACCTTTCGATTTATTTTAAATGAAAAATGTCAAATAAAAATTTACATGTCAATTTAAATTGTAAACTATTAATATCATAAAGCTCAAAACCGCAAAAATGTCAATGCATTTTGAAATAGTTTTTCTTTTCAAGGTGAATTCAAAATTGAATGAAACCGCGAAAAGTGTCATAACTATTGCTGTTGTAAACTCTTTGTGTCAAAAGATGATTCTAAATATCTAAATTGAATGAAAAATGAATATAGAAAAATCTGTTGTACCGGTATAAATTTGTCAATGTGTACATACCTACTTGTATTTTGAATATGTGGTAAAATCTATGTGAGAAGCATCTGTCCCACTGTTTCTAAATGTCAAAATTTAGAATTGTAAAGTTTAAATGTCAAAAATACGATTATTGTAAATCAAAAGTGACAAATCATATATGAATCAGTATCAGCGTGATTTTTGCTTGAAATTAACAAGAGAGTTAAAGAAAAAGCATGTATTCAGAGATTTCGTTAATCCTGTTACTGATGATATAGCACCAGGCTACAGCCAAGTTATTTCTCATCCTTCTTGTTTATCCGAAGTAGAATCGCTTTTAAAGAACAACAAAATATCATGTGTCGATGAATATAAGAAAAGAATGGACAGAATCTGGAAGAACGCTGTTAAATACAACGAAGGAAATACATTTTTCTGCTCATTAGCAAATTTAGGCAAAGAAATATTCGAAAGAAAAATAAAGAAACTTAGGAGCTCAGAAGCAGAGAATTGGACAAGAAAAGTTCAAAAATGCGTAAAAACAATTCAAACAGTAACAAAATTGATGGATGAAGAAGCACAGAAAACAGCATAATACCAATTGCTACACTATTTCTTCATAATAATATCGTTATTATTTTTCAATTACAAAAATATTTTTTTCTATTCAATAATTTGCTCAATATATTCCTTATTTACTCAATATATAAAGATTGTTGTTATTTATTTAAACTATATCATAATATTATTAATTTGATTGATTTTTTGAGATTTTAATAGAAAACATCGAATATAAATGATGTTTTTAGGCCCATAGAAGTAGAATTTTGCAAATGTTTTCATAAAATGAACTTGAGTATCAATGCTTTGCGCTTTAACAATCTGATGACTTCAAGTTTTATTACAATGAGCAAGAAAACTAGAGTTAATAGCTTAAGTATTCGTGATTCTTACGCTTATAGATCATTTTATTCTTTTATTTTATCGAATCAAAAATTGAATTTACATTGTATTCATTCTACTTTCAAAAAATATCTCGATTCTGTAATTAAAACTAATGATTTATACATTGAACGACAAAATTTTAAAAATGGACTAAATAATATTTATGATATTGCTATTCAGTGTCAGGATTGCAAATTTGTCGATTGCCTAAGTCGTACTAAAGGTAGTGCAATATGTACATCTACTCCATTGAAGCTCTTAAATTGTTATTTTGAAAATTGCATTTCTGAATTTGGTGGTGCTTTACACTGCCAAGATTTAGATCTATTATTCTGCACTTTTTCAATGTGTTCAGCGAAAAACACTGGATCAGTACTATTTATTCCTTCATCAAAACATGTTGATATGATTTACACAGGATTTCATGGAAGCATTGCAAATATTGCAGGTATTATGCATGTTTGCTGCGATAGTCTTACACAAAACTCCATAAACTCAACTCAATGCGGTGTCTATAGCTCTACAGGAAATTATTATTACTACAAGTCATCTGGTTACATTAATTTTATGATATTCAACTCTTTATCATCTGCAGGTAACATTGCAGGCTTTTATTTCAAAGAAACAAAAGATTTCAAAATAACGCAATTTCTCGGAGTTCACTTATTTGCTTCTGGAAATGATAATGAATGTGGCATCTTCTTTCACGGTGATGGATTAATTGGTAATACAACCTTTCAATATTCTGCATTTAATGGATTTCATGCAAATCGTGGATATACTGCTGCTTCATATAACTCTGCTGGTGGATATGTTATTTTAAGAGATAATTGCATAAAAGATGCAAGTGTTAGTCTTCATCCAAGTATTATTATAGATAATAATACTAAATTTGAAACTAACTGTGACACATATGTCGCAATCATGTTTTATAGAAAGGTTGGATACTTAAACTGGGAGAAATCATCAAAATCATGGTTTTATAAATTAACACAAGAATTATTCACCAAACAAATTCGACCAATTCAATTGGGTGTGTTTGTGATGGGATTTTTGATGATATTTGTTGTGGTTGCAATATTTAATTTTATCGATAAGATTGAAAAGAAAGGAAAACGGAAATGAATGTTATAATATTATATTATCATGTTAATATGTAAAAATTTGTTTGTATTGTTCTTTAAATCATTTTATTTTTTTGGAATTAAAATTTTCGACATAATATCGACTGATTCTCACATAATTTCTTATTAATAGAGACATATTTTAATAATTTTGTGAATACCAGAAATAATATTAACTTGTGAAGAAAATATAATTTAAAATAAAGAAAATTAAAATGCAAATCATATAATTAATGATAAAATATCAGATATTTTGATTAAGCTTGTCTCAAAAATGTGTGAATTTAAACAAGATATTTAATTTGAAAGTTTGATAATAATATTTGGAAAAATTAATATTAATTATATGTTTATAACGATATTGGTAATGTATTGTATAGGCTTAAACAGGTGTTGAGCTTGCAAAAGACATATGGCATCCAAAATATGCAATAAATTGAAGAACTGCACAAACAATACCCGGGACGCAAAGGATTGCAAGAGCACTAGTATTGTGCATCTTAACAATCTTTAAATCGTCATCATCTTTTCCATCTGAAAATTCAGTTTCGATCTTAATGACGCCAACGACGTCCTCGGAGGCCTCCTCAGAATTATGGAAAGCATCTGAGAGGAAAAGGCAGAAAAGACCTGAAATTGTAACATTCATGCAAACATTGTAAGCAACAGAGAGTCCGTAGTATTCAGAGAAGTAAGCCTTCAAGAATGCACCAAGTAATGGTGTAATGTTGAGGCCAAGTAACGCATATACATCTAATAACATTGTCCAATTGCATTGTCCATCATTGTAGCCCAAAAGGCCAATAACTTCAGCAACGGCAACAAGGAAAAGCATTTCAAATGCTGAGTCGGTTATTTGTGTAATTTTTCCGTAACCGAAAATTCCATAAATTGTATAAACAGCTGCAAATGCCATTCCAATGTATGGTGTGTATGGTACTACAGGACTTTGTGAAATAATTGTGTACTTTAAGTGGTTAAATATGACGTAAATAGAAAGTCCGATTAATATTCTGAAAGCCATGAGCTGGAACTTGTAAGTAAATGGTGAGAAAGCAACGAAGAAAAGTACTAAGCACAAAGAAACAAATGGTGCCTTGATAGCGTAAACAGCTAAAGCGAGAGCAACGAATGGAATTAAAACTGTTGTCAAAGGCGGCTGAACTTTCAACGTTGATCTAACTTTAATCGAATTGATTGAATTTGGTGGGAATTTGATTTGTACTTCGATATCTGTACGTTCCATTGTTGGAAAAACAACATCATAAAATTTGTGATTTCTGACTATTTTATCGGAAATGTTAAAACTGTGGCTGTATGTATCTGATGTTGTTACTCCATTTGTTGTACTAGAAGTTTGGAAGTGCACGTTTGCATTAGAAACCGAGTAGGATTGATTAAAATCAATAGTTACACTCAAGCCAGCACCTACTGGTAATCTTGATGTTGATGTTATGTTGTAAAAATGAATAATTGATGTCCTTTCATTTTTAATTTCATAAAGTGTCTCTTCGTGATGATAATATACGGAAAGAAGGATGGATTCGAAGAGAAGGAAAATAGAGATGATAGACATCGTAAAGAAAACATAGCGTGGATGATTACTTGCAAGTCTGATCATGAGTTTTACCTGACAACTTTTTTTATTATTTCGAAGAAATTAATCCAAAACTTTGTTTTTCGCGGTATTTATATATAACTATCTTATATTTAAGTGGAAAATGATGCCAAAGAAAATAAATCAAATTTTTAATGATAAAATAATCTATCATATGATATACATTATAGATATATGATTTTTTCCATTAAAGTGTCAAGTTGTTAACCTTATAAATGAAAATAACCTTATTTCGAGTCAAAAAATATCAAAACCCAATTTTATTGGAAATTATGTATATTCTTGAATATGATAAAATAAAAACTTGATGATTTGTGAATAAAATTATAAAGATATTTTTGATTTTGCGTTAAAATTTTAATTTTAGATTCTATATGATGTGATTGCTATATTAAATTATTTTCTATTTAAAATTAAATTTTTCAAAAAAATATTACAAGGTAAATTTATCGAATTCTTTTCTTTTCTGATATGATATAATTTTTTTGATAATTTTAAATCGGTGGTTCTTTATTATTTTGGAAGTTGAGCAAATTTGACGAAACTATTGACCCAATCCCTTTTTATTGAAAATTCAATAATTTTTTTCATATCAAATGCACATATTGAATCAATTGATATTTAATAATAGATGACTTATTTTATAGTTATCATATTATAAAAAATCTTATATTTTATTTTACTTGGAGATTAATGGAATAATGGCTTCTGTAGCAACACCACACATGTCTCCTTTATCTTTAGCCAATCTCATGTAGCCTTTCTCTCCCCATGTTGTGCCCCATGAATTGCGGATAATCCAGTAGTTATTTGATCCTTCAGATCCATAACCAACACAGCCAACGCCATGATCGAGGCTCCAAATTGAGCAAGCTGGGTCAGAATAAATTCCGCTTGAATATAAATGGAAAGAATAAAGAGAAGCATCAATACCAATGGATGCCGGACCATGATCAGAAATCATAATTGCTAAGCTAGCCTCGTTTCCTGTCTCAGCCCACTCGTATCCCATGATTTTAGAAACAGCCTTGCTGGAATCGTACTTGCAAGTGCCATCAACGCCTGTATATGGGTAGTCTGACTCAAGCATGAATTTTCCATTTTGTTTGCCCAATGCATACTCAAGAGCCAAGTACATTTCGCCTCCGCTACATCCATGGCATGTTTTAGCGCAGTCTACGAGATTTTGTTCGGAAAGTTTCTGAAGTTGGCCATAAACGATTGCGTAACGAGATTCTTGAGATTGAATAGCAGAAAATGCCCAGCATGAGCCACAAGATCCTTGATCTTGGATTGGATTTACGACACCTTTGTTTCTCCAATCGACTGCAGCGTTAGCAGTTGCTTTTGAAGAATAAAATTTTTTCTGGACCTTTGTTGGACGATACCCGAGCATTGATTTGTATTCAGCTGGTGATAAGTGTGCAAGCCTATTAAGAGCTAATGTAAATCCAAGGTTTGCAGCATTATGAGATTGTACTAATCGCTTATTATTAAGCCAAATACCAAGGCGGAAGTGGTATTCTTCACCTGTGAACATGTTTCCTGTTTCTCTCATCCAACCAAGAAAAGATTTCTCTTCGTGAGCTTGAATCAGCATTTCCTTGAAAAAAATGAAGGAATTTTTTATATCACAACGGATATTTAACGCATGTACAATATAATTAAGTTGGAAAAATCAGGTTGTCAAAAATCATTGCGGTTAATGTCATTTTTTTTTGATTTTATTCATTCAATCTTTTCCGGAATCAAAATTAACTAATCTTGCTGCTTGTATTCCATTAATATTTTGCAGTAGCTCCTTTCTTCATAATTAATCATATAAAATAATGATGCTGATATCCATTTTCTTGACATTTTTGTAAAAAAAAAATTCCACCGGGTTAATGTTCGACGTCTACTTGGATAGTTGATTAGAGCTGAGCTAACCTAGTAGGTAAATAGGATAGTATACTATACACTCTAATAGCATGAGAAATACTAAATCGCAATCTTTCGATTTTCAGGATATTATTCGGTATCATAATTTCTTTGATTATTTCTGATATATTGTATGAAAAAATATAGATAGCGGTGTCTTTGACGTGAAATCTATTAAAATTTTTGGTCTAGCAGCAAAAATTGTTCAAAAAGATATAGCAGCACGACCTAACATAAACTAAAACTTGAGACTAGATTGCTAAAAGCCCCTTTAGCATTTTTTTTTGTACAAACTCTAAGATTTTTTTTTGAGTATTAGACATTGACATTTTACATGTCATAATTTGAATTAATTTTTTTTTTCAAAATGCTTTGGATTGCGAAACGAAAGATACAATATAAAGTATCATTTTGAGTTTTCTACCGCTGAATTCAATGGATAAAACCGATAACGTAAAAATATCAAATATCAAAAATGAATCATTAAAAATCATATTTGATATGCTCAAATCAATTATTTAATTTTTGGGCAGTTTTTTTGAATAGTTTACGCGCAAAATTCAATTGTATTGTTAATTTTTTGATAATCTCTTTGAAAACTTTCTCAATCAAAAATTTTAACGCAAAAACAATCTCATATTATCTATCCCACATTAAAAATAAATATCAATCACTTTCATTTCGATTTAACGCAAAATTTTCAAAATTTTTATACCATTGTCTGTCGTGTATCCTTAAGACTGATATTAGATATAAAACTATATTTTTCAATGTCTCTAGAAATTCAATGCGATTTTCATCCGGTACAAACATTCAATTTTTATCATTATGTCTAATATCATCTATATATTGATATTTAATCAAAAATTTTCTCCAAATTTTGATTTTTGAATTCATTCTTAAAAAATGCTTTGTTTTTTCGTTTTTCATGCTGCAAGTATCATCAAAAGTGCTACTTCAGGAACACTGACTGTCACAAACACATATTTCGGATACAAAACAGATAGATGCATAAATACAGACAATTCGGCAGCATTAACAATTTCAGAAGTTACGTTTTATAGCTGTTCCTACAACTATGCACCATGTATAAATGCAGCAGGCTCTGGATACACGAATATTCAGAAAATTTGTGCTTCATTTTGCTTCGCATCAAATGGAATTAGCGTTTTAAGGCAATTAAACAGTCAAATGTACATGGCATACTCATCATGCACATTATGTGGCAACGGTGCTGGAAATTCAGACCAAGTTATCTTTGAATCTACGAGCGGAGGAAATTTGCAGTATTTAAATTGTTCGAGCTGCAAACCTCAGTATGCTGTCGCAAATGCATTATCTACTTCTCAGCCACCGAAATATTGCAATTTTATCAACAATACACATACAAATCAGGCACTTTTCGTCAAAGGAGGAAAAACAGAATGTGACTACATGATATTCCACATGAATAAGGGTACTGGACTGTTTGTAGAAGATTTCAGCAGCTTTTATGTAATAAATTCGTATTTTACTCAAAATGATGTTGCTGACATTATAAGCCAAAGATCAACGGTATATTGCGATGGATGCAACTTTTGGGACATGAAAACGATACTCAATACGGGAACAGTCATACTTAATGGAAATGGAAATAATATCTATGGTGTTGGTTATCCCGAAGACAATTTTGCTGCAAACCCTAACTGGGGTAATGTGAACAATAGATGCTCTTATGTTCCATTTACTCCTCCAACGTGGTCTGCACTTCCGATTCCGACGACACCACCTAGCACACCTGAGTCTACACCAGTTGAAACTCCATCTACCACACCATCGATAACACCATTATCAACCCCTTCATCGACTCCATCTACAACTCCTTCTTCGACTCCTTCATTGACTCCATCATCCACTCCATCTATTACGCCGTCTGATACACCTTCATCAACACCATCATTCACACCTTCATCTACACCTAGTATGACACCTTCTTCAACACCAAGTACAACACCATCTATTACGCCTTCTTCAACTCCATCAGTTACTCCTTATGATACTCCATCATTGACTCCATCAATAACACCGTCTATTACGCCTTCTTCAACTCCATCTAGTACTCCATCATCAACACCTTCTTCTACACCAAGTACAACACCATCAACGACTCCTTCGACGACTCCATCAGTTACTCCTTATGATACTCCATCATCGACTCCATCTAGCACCCCTTCATCAACACCATTTGATACTCCATCATTTACTCCATCAGTATCACCGTCTACAACTCCATCAAATACTCCATCAATAACACCATTTATTACGCCATATGATACTCCATCGTCAACACCATCAATTACTCCATCGAGTACACCTATTAATACTCCATCAACCACACCAGTTGATACTCCTTCATTGACACAATCTATGACTCCATTTGCAACACCATCCGACACACCAATGTCAACCACATCAATGACTCCACAGACAACACCATCAAATACACCAGAAAACACACCATCAATAACACCATCTATGACTCCATTAGAAACACCATCAATGACACCTATAACTACTCCATTGCAGTCTCCAGATTCAACACCAAAAACAACACCAGCAACTACGCCAGTTGAAACGCCATCAATTACACCAACAACCACTCCAAATACTTCTCCTGTAAATACTCCAAAGACTACCCCAGCAAAGTCGCCAGCCAGTACACCAAAAACGACTCCAGCAACAACACCAATTCCAACAAGGACATTGCAGCCGACAATGACACCAAAACAATCACCGACTCAATCTCCAGTTCAAACTCCATCTGAAACAATCAATGCAAAGCAACTTGGCTGGGAAGAGCCAAAAAATACCTTGTCTCCATTTTCATGGGTTGGTGTTGGCTTGTTAATTGCTGCTGTTATTGCAGTTGTCGCAACTGTTTTTGTTTGCTTAAGAAGGAGGCCAAAAATTGTTGTCCAAAAAATCGAAGGAACGGATGACATCAGTTCAACAGTTTATGAATACGAAGAAGAAGAGGAAGAAGAAACAGATGAAGTCGATGAAGAAAATGATGAATTCGTTCTGTTCAGTGACAAAGATGAAATAGAACAAGAACCAAATTCTGTTTATGTTGGCCAGCATCAGCACCATAAATCACCAGACATCGTCTTTTCAGATGATGACAATTTAGCCAACTTTTCTGCAAGATGCAACGATCTTCAGAAGAGTAGCATTAGTAATTATATATTGTAATTAAATAAATATTATGTATGTACTTCTCATGAAATAATCATTTGTTTTTGAAACTTTATATTCATGCTAATTTTGCAAAATCCTACAAATTTTTTCTTAAAAACTCTTATTCAGGGGTTTTGTAATAGTATTCATCATAATTATACTACAGAAGAATATATAGTTCAATGAATATCGATATGAAAAAAAAAAAGTCCAGACTTCAATAAAGAAAGAATTTTTAATGGAAAAAATGAAAGAATTTTTAATGGAAAAAAATCAAAACAATTATGGTTGAGCAAGGTCAAATGCAGTACATCCGTATTCATCTTTGATGTCAGGATTGACACCAGGTGTCTTCAATAATTTGCGGACAATTTCAATGTGGCCAAATTCTGCAGCAAGATGTAGAGGTGTTCTGCCTCTGATATCCTGTGGATTCAAGTTGATTCCTGGCTGCTCCAACAAAACTTCGCATATCATCGTGTTTCCATTTTCAGCTGCTTTGTGCAGACAAGTCTGGTGGTCAACACTGTCAACCATTTCGATGTTTGCGCCGTTCTTTATGCAATATTGGAGCGCGTAAAGATTGTTGTATTCAGCTGCGGCGTAAAGAACTTGATCCAAGTCCTGTTTTGCATTCTGCTGAACAATGAAGTCGAACATGACTTCTTGGCGAGCAAGAGTTGCCGGCATCAATGCGTTATCCCAGCTTTCTCTGTGAATTACCAGCCATTTCTTGGCAGCCATGCAAACGCCAGCAGCAGCGAATTGTTGTATTGTAGTACCTATTAAATCTGGTTTACGAACTTTAACTCTTTGTTTTACGAGGTAATTAAATATATTTTCTGAATTGTAGAGAGCTGCGAAAGAAATAAGAGATGGTTCATGATGAGCAAGTTCAATGGGCTCGAATAAACTTGGTTTAATCGTGTCATTAAGATCAATTGGATTTCGAAAAACATATTCTTCAAATTGTTCGATTAAATCGTACTTAATCATGTAAGGAACTGTGCCTTCGAGAAAACCATGGCGAACTAACTGTGTTATCGGTGCATAACGGTCTGCGTTATATTGATATTTGCCTCTCCAGTATTCTTTGAGTGTCTTATTGAAGAATTCACGTGACACTGGTGCCAAAAATTTCATTTTATCGCATTCCTCGAGATATTTATTACCTTGTTCGCGATTATCATTGAATAATTCACGAATGAATGAAACAATTAGTAAGAAGTATTGATTTTCGTATTTCTTAGGGAATTTCGCTATGTATGCCTTTAATTCATCAAGTGTAAAGAAGTTCAAGTAATATAATTCGACGAGAAGCTTGTAATTAGAAATTTTGTCCGCATTTCTTCTTGCTGGATGGAAAAGCTTTCCGAGAAGAACATTTTTGAATGCAGTTGAGTGTAAATTAAGTTCGACACATAATTTTGCAATTTCAGTGAATTTCTTTGGTCTCATCATGAATAATTCGGTGATTTCTTTAACAAGACTGCGTAATCCAACCATACTTCTTAAAAATTTTGTTTGATTAATCGCATCGATTGTATCTTCGATGTTCTTTTCATTATAACTTAGCAAAATAGTCTGCAAAGGAACAATCTCGTTCTTTGGAATGTAGGAACGGTCATCAGTTGGCTGCATTTTTTTGTTGTCGTTATTTTTGTCAATTTTTTTACATTTTTATTTTGTAACTTTTCGAAATATAAATATTACCATAAATAATACCATAAAAATCACTTTTTCCGTTTTAATTTCGTTTTATTATCGATTTTTATTATTTTCCAAATTTAATTTCATTATTTTTAAATTTCATCGCATAGGTTGTAAAATATTGTTGAATGAAAGCTTAAATTTATTATTAAAAGTTCTAATATTTGTAATAATATTTTGCTGATTTAAAATTAAGTTTTTATGATTTAAGGACATAAATATATAATATAATGAAATATATAAGTATAATTATGATATAGAATCATTATGATATCGATTTTGATTTTTAGATATCTTTGACTTATTCAATATTTGTTATTAAATTTAATATACACATTATGTATAGTCTATTTTATAATTTTGTCAAAAAATTTGTTTAACAAAATTTTTTGTTTTATTTTTCTTTATTCTTAATATAGAAAATAGTTTTATTTATTCGAAAAACACGTTTACAATCAAAATTTTTAATTTCAAAATTTATGAACAAATCTTCTCCTGCTAAATTTCGTCAAAGGCTCAAAAACATGGAAAATGAGCTGAATGAGGACGAAATGAATGTAGTAGGGGACTTATTCAATGATATGAACGAGTTTATGCAAATTTCAATCGTTGATATATCTACAAATGAAAAACAAGTATACGTGTTATCTCAGCATTTCATTGCTAAATTCGTTAAAGATGATAAAACAAACCAACTCCAACTCGAATCGAATATTAATTTATTAGAAGTTCAAGAGATGAGTTTGAATCCAGATTCATTAAATATTATTGCTGGTGATACCAATTTTACTATCAATTCAACAGATATCGTCGATTTCGCTAAGATTTTATATCGTAATCTCTCAATAATTCATTTTGCGCACTCACAAGATCAAAAACCACAAGTTTATAGCTATGATATAAGCTTTTTACCTCCTTTTAACCCACCATTATCGCTTGCACAGATTTTTCAATTTTTCTATTCTTCGTTTTTATGTTATGCAAACCTAGATTACGCGCATCATCCAGTAAGATACTTCCATTATTTACTCTCAAACTCAATTCCAATTTTTGATTGTTCAAGATTGCCCCAATTCGTTTCAGAACACCTTCCAAGTGCTTTATTTTCAATGATGTCATTCCCAAATATCAAAGGAGTTGTGTGTCATGACACACCTTTTCAATTAATTTATATTGCAATTTTGCAAATGCTTTCCATAGCTCCTAAGAACCTAGGACTTCTTCATGTCAACAACTGTGATGCAGACACATCAAAATTTGAAGATTTTTGCAATGTTTTAGGTTCTCAAGATTTTCAATCTCTTGAATACATTGATATATCAGATAATATAATAGAATCCATTCAACCATTCACTGAGTTGATTGGATCTTTATCAAGTCCACTTGTTCATCTCGGTCTTTCAAATTGCAATTTAAATGAAGAAACGACATCAATATTAATCAGATCATTGAATAACAATGAAAACATGGAAAACATAAGAGAACTCAAAATAGGAGGTGCAGTGTTCAATAAACAATCTTTAGCAGAATTCAATCATTTTTGCTCTAAAATCAGTTTATCTTTTGTTGATATTTCGAACACGAATTTCTCAGATCAGCTTTTGAGCACATTATTAACAACAAAGCAGCCAATTAAGAAATTAATTATGTCCAATTGCAAAATTAACGAATATTGTTACTCTAATCTATTAAAACTGATACATTCATCACCAACAATAAACTATTTGGATATAAGTAGCTGCAGATTTTCAGGATCGAGACTTGGCGACATTATTTCTGCAATGGGAGAACATAAAGACTGTACATTGATTCTAGACGAATTATTAGTTGATGATTCAGCAGCAGTTGAAATTGCAAGGGGTTTTATTTCAACGCAGCCTGGTTTTATAAAGAAAATATCATTAAAAAGGTCAAACTTCAATGAAAGTCATCAAAAATTAATTACAAGCATTGTTAAGGCATATCAACTGGAAGAAATATCTATAGACAATCCATCAGAAGACTGCCAAAAGTTTGTAATTGATTTGTTGAACAGCGGCATCAAAAGATTAAATGCACAAAATTCTATATCAACTTATTCTATGAATGTCATTGATTCTCTTGTTACTGCAAAGTGCAATTTTGTAGATTTGTCATATAATAACATGAATGATGAAGAAATCAACAAAATTATTACTGGAATACAAACAAATCATAACTTGAAATCAGTTAAATTATCAGGAAGCGTCATAGAAGAGAAAGAAACATTCGAAAAGATTGTAAATTTATACAAGAAATATCCCAAGTGTACAGAAATGATGTTCAAAGGCAGCGATGACTTCGGATTCGATAACTACAGCTATTTCTTGGAAATGTCAGAAGCATGTGATCAAAATCGCGCAAATAATTCAATGAGTTTTGAAATATCAATTGATTACAATTTCGATGAATTCATTAAAACGTCAAATTCATATTTAATTAATCAAAACATCCACAAACACTCAGTTATTGGTGATTCCCTTGACTTACCATATCCATTCAAAGACAATGTTGAAAAACAGAAAAGAAGCTCAAATGCTGACATTGTCTATGGACTTCCTTGCAGTCAAATTGATGATGGAATGAGTGATGAACCATCACAATTCGTTTATCTACAAAACAAAAACATTAGATTTGATAAACTTATTTATAACGAAAATGATGGCCCATATTATGCTGTTTCCCCACTAGTTCAAGAAAATAATAAAGGAGAAAAGAAAACATTTCTATATGAATTGGAAACAGATGATGAAGGAAATTATTCAACAGAGAAAATTGAAATTAAGCCAATTAAACATAGACTTCCTGCATTTGACACAAGTTCAGATGAGGATTACAATGATGAGGAAAACATGCTTCACGTTCCTCAGTTCGACAACTCAAGTGAAACACATCCTCCAACAGCTCATAGAGATGATCTCGTTAAAGCAATTAAAAGTGATAATGATGACGATGACTCAGACATTGACGAGTTTTTGAACACTAATCAACTCCCTGATTTTACAGCAGAGATGTTTTCTCATCTCATCAACAATCCAAAGCCAATAAAACCAATTTCAGATGACGAAATCAAGCTTGCTACGAGACTTACTGCTATCGAAGAAGAAGAGGAGGAAGAAATCCCAGAATTAATAGTAGAAAAAGTGCAAAAGCCTTCGAATTCAACTGAGAAGAAAGCCAAATTTAGTGTCAGCTCTTCCACGAAGAAATCATATCGCGCGTATAAATCTCTTGATGAAGAAGTGAATCTTTCAACTGGCATCTCTGACGTTCCCCCAGCTGAAGATTCTGCAAACGTTTCAAGTGGATACAAGCGTCCTATGATTTACGAGCGTTTCTCTTTCTTGTATGATGAAGTTAAACAAGGCAATAATTCACCACCAATCAAAACTAACAATAATATTAATGAATCACCAAACCACCAGATTCAAAAAAGTACGTTTAAGTCTCCTATGAACAGAAAAACACAAATTCCTCAAAAATCTCCGAATAAGAAACCCACCCTAATCAAAAACAGAATTAAACCAAGTGGTAGTCGTGATAAAGATGTCATTGCGATGGCTCTTTCATCACCAATACTTTTAAGTTCCGATGATGAATAAATGTTTTTATATGTCAGTTTGAAATATGCATAAAACAGTTTTGGAATAGTTGCTTTTCGCTAAAATAAGCCAGCGAAATCATTATAGATTAGAAATTGAAAAATATTTTCTATATGGTGTTCAAGATTTTAGTAATTTCTTTTTAAGACATACATCAATCAATTCAATATCTGAATGTATATTATATATATATTGTTTTGAGTTTGGAACACCTTCTGGATAGTTTTATAAATCAGCGTCACAAATTATCTCATAAAATCGACACAGATGGTATAAATTTTTGCTCTAAATATAGATGTAAACGATAGACGAAATTGAGTCGAGGAAAAACCCCCGAGTATGAAATTGAGTCTCGCTCGCTTTCGCTCGGCGCATAACCTTAAAGTAAAAATTTCTAGTTTTGGTCTCAATTTTAGAATTTTTATATTAAAAATGTCAAAAATTTCGAGCAAAACATCGATATAT